>JAOTOM010001876.1:0-82800 GCA_034440615.1 Ashinkailepas kermadecensis | reverse complement strand
GTCTGTCAGACAGTACAGTGTAGTGTCCGCCCACGTGGTGGCCAGACTGCAGTGCAGAACATCACCACAACAGCAGGTGCAGGTGGTGTCGGCCAGCTCACCGACGACATACGCTGCGTCTTCACTGGCGCTGCCTGTGCCAAGGCGCCGAGTAGCACGTGCTGTGACATCTCACCCGTACAGCGCCAAGCAATTGTTTTGACGATCGTGGCCGACACCACCATTGCATAGTCTCCTGAACCATAGTCGTAGCCTTCTGAACCATAGCCATAGCATTTTGAGCCATAGCCACAGCCTCCTGAACCATAGTCATATTCTCCTGAACCATAGCCATGGCCTCCTGAGCACCTGGAATGCGTGACGGAACGTTTCAATTCATATCCTAGTGACCTGACCTAGTGACCTGACCTAGTAATGACTTGGAACCTGCCACGTTTTTAGAGAGCACAATGTTTCACCACGAATGTTCCGAGTTTTTAAAACCATTGAATATTAATACAGTTATATACAGTGAGACATTCTTTAATCGAATTTAACCCTTCATTGGCCTGGGGACCAAACTCGAAGTCAATCCGAAGTATTGAGACGAGTTCGTGGGCTAATTTTGACCCTACCCTACTCCGGTATCTCGGAGACCAGAAAACAATGTTATTTTACAGCAGCAAGCAATGCGCAAGTAATGTAGCGGAAGGCATGTCAAATGTCAAAACGATAGCGTGAGCTGTTCAAAAGTTAACTCAGAAACTGCTCAACCCCTTCTAGTCTAGACTAGAAGTGGCTCGTAGACGTTCTTAGGGGCCGGAAAACAGCCTCTGCGGCCTTTCAACATTCATCATGGCAACATTTTAAAAAAGTGTTGTTGGCCTTTCAACATTCATCATGACAATCCCATAGACGGCTATGTACGGTGCGGTCCGGTGCGGTCCGTAGTAGCATAAAGAGGGGGCGACCCCTCCCCATCCCACGATCCCCCTTGGCTACTTCCCTGCATCGTCGGCTGTTCCACTGATGTGCCCATCGCTGAACAGATGGACTCTGTCATGAAAAGGTGGAGCGTCTTCCTTCAACTGCAGCTCATCGGCAATATCGGCAACATCGGCAACATCGCTCTGCCGAGCTCCGCCCACTTCCGGTGACCTGGGGCCGCTCGTGAGAACGTTCTCAACTGGCTGCACGACGTACACCTCGGTGACTCCAAGGTGACCTTTTGACCTGAGGTGCCACGTATTTGCGTAATTTCGGACGGCACACCGGCGTCTGCTGTCGGGACGCGGTGCAAGACGTCCCCTGCTTCCCATGGACAGACAGGTGGGCTGCAGAGGCAGCTGCAGCGACAGCTGCAGCTGCAGTGGCAGCGGCTGCTGCAGTGGCAGCTGCGGTGGCAGCTACAGTGGCAGTGCACTTATGCAAGCATTGCCTTGCAGGCAGCTTTATACTTATGGGCACTGATGAATGTGATAAATATATGTAATCATCGATATATTACTGGATTATGCAAAATAGCCGATGAATGATAGCCACTTGGACGAAGGATCACAACACAACAGCACGCATGCTTCGCTTGAAATAACACTTGCTGCGAACTGTTGCATGTTACATTGAATGATGTTGGGCCTGAAGGTTTCCTACGTCAACTTGATTCAGTATGTAGTAGTCATGGAATTCGTCAAAACACGGAGCCTGGTATCACATTATCGACGTGATTAAATCGCGACATACCGTCCGAGGGCGGAGGAACTTGAGCTTGATTTCTTCACTCGATACTCTGGTAGGAGTACTCTGCTCGGTGCTTGTCTGATGCCGCCACCTCTGACATAGCTACATTCCATTATGTTCATCGGTGCCCAGGTCCTCAAGGGTCCTCACGGGACAAGGAGAGGGTTCTCACGGGACACGGGGATGGTCCTCACGGGACACGGGGAGGGTTCTCACTGGGCACGGAGAGGGTCCTCACGGGACACGGCAGGGTCCTCACGGGACACGGGGAGGGTTCTCACGGGACAAGGAGAGGGTTCTCACGGGACACGGGGAGGGTTCTCACGGGACAAGGAGAGGGTCCTCACGGGACACGGAGAGGGTTCTCACGGGACACGGGGAGGGTTCTCACGGGACAAGGAGAGGGTCCTCACGGGACACGGAGAGGGTTCTCACGGGACAAGGAGAGGGTTCTCACGGGACAAGGAGAGGGTCCTCACGGGACACGGAGAGGGTTCTCACGGGACAAGGAGAGGGTCCTCACGGGACACGGCAGGGTCCTCACGGGACACGGGGAGGGTTCTCACGGGACAAGGAGAGGGTCCTCACGGGACACGGAGAGGGTTCTCACTGGGCATGGAGAGGGTCCTCACGGGACACGGGAGGGTCCTCACGGGACAAGGAGAGGGTCCTCACGGGACACGGAGAGGGTTCTCACGGGACACAGGGATGGTTCTCACGGGACACAGGGAGGGTTCTCACGGAACACGGAGGGTTCTCACGGGACACGAGGAGGGTCCTCATTGGCCATGGGGAGGGTCTTTAAGAGACAGACACCGTGTGTTCTGCTCTTGCGGTCCGCTCCGTCGCGGTCAGGAGCGATCAGCGCGCACACTTTACCGCAACTGCCACAATATCTCAAATAGCTGCTCATAACGCGCCAGCATACTTGTCAAAGAGGCCAGGTCACCGCCGCGCCCCACCTCCCTCCCCGATCACCCACACAAACCGCTCCGTGACCTACATCGCAACAGCCGGAGACAGTTGCGGGCGTGTTGTCTCGTCACACCACGCAGACGCCGTCTGCACGCGGTCACACGTGCGCAGAAGTCACGGTTTTGACGACGGTGGGCGGAGTCTGGAGACAATGCGTCATCAGCGGTCACGAAAATCGATCGCAATCTCAGTCCACTGTCCTTGGAGGCAGCGTACGGGCGTACGGCTACGGCCAGTTCAGATCAGCAGCGAAGCAATGCCGGTGAAAAGGCGGAGGAGCCAGTGTCACTTTGTTCCATAGGGCTCATGGTTAAGATTATGGGAAGGTCATGCGCCCTCCCCTTGCCCCCCCCTCACACTCCTACGCGATTGGATCAGACTGGGCCGGCGCAAAAATAGAGGACACTACTTTGCCAGAGGCTCAGCTGCCGTCTGAGTCGCTGATTATCTATGGCGCACAGGCGCACTTACATTGCCGTTCGAGGACGTCCAGACCAAATACCATTCGCAAGGAAGGAGAAGCTGACGATCTGCTATGTCCATCGGTGTTGAATACGAAAAGGTATCAGGAGGCCTACGGTAAGCCCGCCGGGCAAGCTCACGTTTGTGACGGACTCCAGAGGCGCGCGGTGGCGCACTGCACATGCACCATCGCTGGCGACGCCCCTGCCAATCGATGCACATGGAGTTCGCGCAAAACCGGCCGGACGGCATTCGGCCGAGCTGCGATCAGAGATCGTCTTCCAATGAAGCCGTGTCGATATGTCATTGGCTTGGGCCGGTTCCGGGAGCCGGGTCTGTCACAGGCGGTGTGGATCCGGGTCAGGTCTGTCACAGGCCGTGTGGATCCGGGTCGGGTCTGTCACAGGCCGTGTGGATCCTGGTCCGGGTCTGTCACAGACGGTGTGGATCCGGGTCCGGGTCTGTCACAGGCGGTGTGGATCCTGGTCGGGTATGTCACAGGCGGTGTGGATCCTGGTCGGGTATGTTACATGCGGTGTGGATCCGGAACCCGGGTCGATCGCAGGCCGTGCGGATCCGGGTGCGGGAGCCGGGTCTGTGACGAGCGCCATCGCCGACACAACACATCCACCGTGCAAGCGGATCAAACAGCGTAATCGGCGGCTGCTCCGCCGCTTTCCTCTCGGAGGAAGGCATCTCGAACGGCATGCCCATGACGCCGCAGCCCATGAAATGCTGGCGTTCAGCTGCACTTCTGCATGCTTGGCTGCACAAGCCGAAGTCGCGTAGGCAGTTCCGCTGCATGTGTGCCAGGCACACACGCAGGTACACACTAGTAGCGGGCACGCGTAAAAGTGGCGGGAAAACGAGAACACCCAGTGCTGCAGATGTCTGTTGCGCTTTGGACATTGCGACATGGTGGATATAAATGTTTGTAATCAGTACGAGTGACTGCAATCAGAATCGCCATGATCATCCCTGGAATCACTTTGCCATCGTTGCAATAGGTGATGCCGTCGTTGCATTCCTCGCCCACACCTTGTGAGTTCCTCCAGTAATATCTCATTCTATTTCTTTCAAGTTAGCTGCCATCACGAAACATCGGCACAAATGAAGGACAAGCTGCAACCACAAACAGCTCGCCGGTATGCTCCCAATTGAACGTGCGCCGTCTTCACTGTCGCCACAAACACTTCGTGAGAGGCGCCATCTTAATCGGCGTAGGCAACATCCCCTCAGTGACAGACACAACTTTCACGGAAGTGTGACGTCATGCGTTTCAGACTGAGCCAATCAGCGCCGTGCGTGCTGGACATGCGGCGCTGATTGGCTGTTGGTGAGGCACCGTCCGGTCCCCGCCGCAGCCGCAGCACGCAGCCGGCTCAGCCGGCGCATGTCAAGCCAGTTCGCTCGCCGTGTCCGTGGCGGACGGACGATTGTAGCGGCCACGGACGTGCACGGACGTCTGCCCGACCCTCGGCGTCGAGGCGGGCTGGTTTCGAATCATGCTGTTGTTCCTTCGATGATTTGCTGGCATCGTGTCAAAGAACAGAAAAGTCTGCAGCATTGTTAAACAGCACCATTTAGCGTCACATCGAGAGAAATGAGAGCATAATATTCCGGAGAAGATAATGTTCTGGGTCAAAGATATTCATGACTAAGCTGTTTTCCAACGCTATTCCCAACCTGTTTCATCGCAAATTCTTCAGATCCCGTTGTCGTCCGCAGGGCCGCCAACGACTTCATCTGCCCGCAACCGTAGGCCCTACCGACCCACTTACCTCCCCAGCCCCCAACCCGTTCACCTCCCGAGCCCCCAACCCGTTCACCTCCCCAGCCTCCAAATATGTTCACCTCTCCAGCCTCCCGATATGTCCGCAGCCTCCCGCTGCGCTCACCTGCCCATTCCCCGCCCCCAGCGCCGCCGACCCGTCCACGCCGCGGCGCGGCCGGGCGCGGCAGGTGTGGCGCGCCACCGCCAATCACGGCGCCCCTATGTTGAGATGCCCAGATAGGCGGGCAGTGAGTGGAGCAGCTGCCGACCGGTCCGCCGCCGCACATGGCGCGCCGGAATGTGGCCTCCGCAAACAGTGGCGGCGCGAGCATCCTTCCCAGCGCGACGTCGTCGTCCCCGGCCGCCGCCTGATGACAGTCCTTGGCCGGAGCGCGCTTTCCCGAGCGCGACGGCCGACAAGTGCCGCCACCGGAACCGGCAGCCCGTGCATGGCGGCCAATTTGGCGCTGCTGTCATTAGCTGCACAATTTGGCGCTGCTGCCATTAGCCGCACAATTAGCACGGCGGACCATGGGGGTGACGGCGCTGGCCCAAGGTCACGCCGGCTCCGGCGGCAGCACGGACTCCTGCCGCTGCGCCACCTACGGGGGCGGCGATGAATTGGACGACCTCAGACGAGGATGTCTTGAATATGTCTTGTGCGGAGCCCTATGTCCCTATATGTCCTTGAGTTATGCAATTGGTTTGGCCGAGGTGCAGCACAATTGTTGGATGCATATGGTATCTTACTGAACTAACATGCCACGCATTATATTTGAGTATATCATCTCATATACATGGCGATGAAAGTTGTTATGCAGCCGGTTTGTGCTCATGTTAAAGAAGCATATGAATGGCTTGCTTCCTTGGACATAAGCTGCTTTTGAAGAAACGATTCTACCATGTGGTTGGGTGGGTACTCAAGTGGATAACTCTTCCACCCATCCTCCACGCGAACTCCACCCAGTTAGCTGATCAAAGGAACGTATAGAACGAGACGCCAAGCTGTCAGTGAGCGTTGGACAGAAGAAAACACGTACACACGATTTAGTGTATACTCTACGCTTGAAGCGAAAACTGGCCGCCAATAGCATCGCCACCTCCGGCATACGCACACGGCGTGTCTCTCCTGGAGGTAACAAAAACACATCAGTGATGTAACCATCAAAACAACCATCCAACAACCAACCAACCAACCAACCAAACCAACAAAAACACATCAGTGGTGTAATGAGCTGGAGGTCGCTGGAGGTCATCACACTTCACCGGCAACACGTGTGATGAAACTCGGCCGACGTCGTGCTGTCCTCAGCAGCAGGGGTCGTCAGGTGCCGCCACGTGCCGTGACACGGCACGTCACGACACGTGCTGCCATCAGCAGCAAGTGACGGACCTGGGAGGGGAGGGTGCAATGCAGCGAATGAAGGCTCCTTGTCCCATCAGTAGCTCGCTCACCCCAGGGGCGACAGTCATCACACAGGGTAAATGAATGGTCTCGGTCGTGTCGGGAGGACCGGCCCCGGTCGTGTCCCGGTCGTATGGGGAGGACCGGTCGTGTCCCGATCGTGTGGGCCGCATCCACAGCCGCGGAATAACCTGCAGAGGCGACCGAAGCTGTGTGGAGGAGGGCTAGGTCACACAATACAAACAAGGACAGCCAGTTTATCCTTGCTGGACTGCATGCTAAAAAGCATTCTCCCCGGACTCCACGCCTGCCGTCTCCCCCCACGGAAGCCAATTACCGGTCGGGACGACGAAACGGCGGCGGTGAGCACCTCCGCCGGGACTCCAGCTTCACGTGCGGGACGCACCCGTCACGCTGGTAAGCCGCTCATCCGGTGGCTCAGCACAGCTTAATGTTCTGACGAGCAGTATCCCGCCGGAACCAGCCACCGACGGCGGCGGCTCCTCAAACACTGAAGGGGCACCGCCACTCGCGCACATGAGGGGCACCGCCACTCATGACACAGCAACCGAATAATAAAATACGCTAATTGGACAGATGAAAATCTAACTTGTAGAAACTCATGACATAAATCAATAGTATATATGGCTTGCACATATGCTTATATAAATATAAATATCATATATATATATATATATATATATATATATATATATATATATATATATATATATATATATATATATATATATATATATATATATATATATATATATATATATATATATATATATATATATATATATATATATATATCCATGCATGAGATATACATAATTAACATACGAGCTATCTATGTGCTAGCATCGTTTATGAGGATCAGATATATGTACTTAGATGGCAATTTACGCTGTCCGCCATGAGTGGGAGGTTTCGCATTGAGGAATTATTTAGTGTAATGCCAACTTGTGTAGACCTGTCACTAACGTCCTCTGAGTTTGGTTTTTTGACGATTCACGGACTTCACTGGATGATAAATACAGATGTTTCAAAAGGTTTGTACTTTGGCTTGTCTGGTCAAGCCTTCAACTGAAGTCCGAGAATCGTCCAGAAACCAAAGATTCACCTGGATAGAATGACTCCAGAACTACATGTTGTTCTCTAAGTTGTCTAACAGCGTGATATCTGCCTTCTCGTAGCATTTAAAATACAGAAGGCATGAAAATAGTATTAGTATAATCACATTTTGTTGTATCTCTTGCTTGCATCCCGAGGCACCCATGTGTTGGCTGTCCTGATCTACGGGCAGCTCACCTAGGGAAGCCCCACATTGAAAGACCCAATGAAGGTGCAAACAGCCAAATTGGGATAGGTTGCTGCTACATCTGATATGGGGACAATAAAACAAAATTGTATCTTGGCAACAACGTCCCGCGATAACGGCTAACTCTGCTGGTGAAATTCCACCCCTGGGTGGCACTGACCTTCATCATTACAATGTATGTTCATTGTTTAACTTTGTATCGTACCCGAACGAGGTGTTAGGCACGGGAGCGGAACGACGTCATTCACAGACACAACTCTGCGCGTTTCCTACCAGCTCAAATTATGATATAGCTAAGCACATCCTTGTTCGCACGCAAGTGTGACAATGATTGAGGGCGCGGCGTTCAAAGTGCTGCAGTCTGGAAACACCTGCGTGGTGTGATGCAATGTCAATTTTCTGGTCCGAAGCGCCTAATTAGGCCGTCGGTAGCGACATAAATTAGACCTGTTTTAGCATAAATGTCTTCGGCATCGCTAGTTACACTGTGAGAACAGCTTAGTGGTCAAAGCTGCTATACTGGTGAATGTATGGTGGTGGACGTCACCCACACTACACCACGTTGCGGTAGTTGATGTTATCAGGCAGGCGCACTAAGCAACGCTACACTGCAGCCGCTGCCAACGGGCGCAATATTTGCCAAGGTTACTACGACTCGGCCTGACAATTGTGCGGAAAATTACGTCATGTCCGCCCGTAAACGTCTGTGTGCACGTGACGAAATTTGAACGTGAAAATTTCATGTCGTACTTGAGCAACATGATCGGACAAAACATCAGTCGCATTCGAACTGAACATCGTTAAATAGTCGAGCAGTCATCAGTCACATTTGAAGTGAATACCGTTAAATGGTCAAACTGGTCATCGGTCACATTCGAACTATACATCGCTAAATGGTCAAGCTGGCCACCAGACATGTCCGAACAGCGCTTCGTCTCTTTGGAACTAATAAAATAACTAGACATCTCAAAAATGAACTCTTAGGAACAAGCTGGTATGCTTCCAGGCAGTACCGTCAAGCGTCTGTTGGTTTCAGGCCCCATGTCCGCCCTGTCCGCCATGTCCCGGACATGTCTGCCATGTCCCGGACATATCCGTCATGCACCGGGCATGTCCGTCATGCACCGGACATGTCCGCCATGTCCCGGACATGTCCGTCATGCACCGGGCATGTTCGTCATGTACCGGACATGTCCGCATGCCCGATATGTCCTCCATGTCCCGGACATGTCCGCCATGTCCCGGACATGGCCGGCAGCTGACAACCACAAACAAGACGTGCATGAGCTGCAGCTGCCGATTTTTCAGTGCCGGAGGGACGGCTTAACGCCATGTGCCGAAGACGGTACACCACAGCATGATGCAAACCCAACTGCCCCGCCACCATCGGGGATGAAAAACAGTTGCAAAGGCCGCTCGGTTGACGGCCGCTCGGCGATGGGATGGCGGCGTGCAAAAGTGGCATCACTTCCAGCTCACGGCCGGTCTAACGACAGCACTGCAGCACGAGTTTCCCGCCATAACTCGCTGGCGGGGAAGCAGGCCGAGATGCAGGCAGCCGGTTCTGTGTGCCGCGGGCGTCATGGTAGGGGAGGGGTGCAGGTGATGAACCGTGGTCGTGCAGTGCACGTGGAGCGTCAGCATGGGTGGAGTTATCGGGAGACACGGCGCGAACATACGATGGGCGGCACCTGGAGTTCTGGCAAATCGCCAGAAATGCTCTCCCGAGCTTGGCATTGAGGTGTGACTCGCCAACAAGCGTGTGGTCAGACAGTGGTCGGACAGTCACAATTTTCTCTTTTGATATAAGCATCACATACTGTGAGGTAAGCGCGGAAAATGTGCTCCCGACTTGTCACCGACTTGCCATCGCAGCGGTTTGCCACTCGCAAGCGAACGCCAACACACAACGCCGGTCAGGGAAGCCTGTGCCACTCGCCTGCAAAATGCAAGCAAATCCGCGTGCGGGAGCACAGGTAAAACAAGTGACATCAAGTCTCATTACTGCTGCCGATGATCCTAAAGTCGAACACGTGGCGTATAAATGCAAGTGCAAAGCTGGAAGGTATTTCCCCTGCTGCCTCACTGTTGATCGGTGTCCAACAGTGTTCAGAACAGACGAGGAGTGCGATCTTGGCGCAACAGTGTTCATGTGTTCAGTGACAGAGTGTCCACGGTCACGCTCGAACAAAAACAGCGGAGCAACTCACCGCACCCCCTCCCCTGCTCCCACGGTCCACTGTCCCCACACCCCCTCCCCTGGCTATGCACCTGCTCCGTTTCCCCATCGAAATTCAGGCGCCACCCAGAGGACCTTGAGTCTGCCCGCGGCGTCGGAGCGCTTTATCTGGAATGGCGAACCAATTTCAGGCCTGAACGCTCCGGAACGCGGCCGCTAAAAACAAGATTCCGCGGTAAGCAGGGAGAACCCGCCGGCGCGAGATTCCGCGGTAAGCAGGGAGAACTCGCCGGAGCGAGATTCGCCGCGTTTAAAGATGGCGAGGAGAGCTGTGTTGAGGACAGCATGACTGCACTCATACCGAGCTGCACATATCCCACCAATGCACCAATTCGCACCATTTCCCACCAATGCACCTACGAGAAGAGTGCATGAAGGCCGCATGGCATGTATTTCAGTCCGATCATATGCCACACCAATCCATGATAATCAAAATATGATATGAAGCTGGTTATAATTTAGGGAACCGATGACTGGATCGTCGAAGTCCGACAGAAATCTACCACAACGGCACTCAAATACCACCCGGCATAGGGTTCGTTCGCATTATTGCCAAATTCCTCAGTGCTCTAAATTTCACACACCACATCACACTACTAGTGGATGCAGGAGATAATAGCAACGTGTCGTCAAAATACCCACGTTCAACACACAGTTCGATATATAGATAGATGCAGACATACGCGGGTATCGTTCGCTTCACAAATACGCCCCGCACCACTTCTGAGAAGGCATCAAAGCTGACGGGTGGCACTGACCCCGTGGTGACCCCGCGCTGACCCCGTGGTGACCCCGTGGTGACCCTGTGGTGAATGCAGTTATGCGCGAATAAATGAGCCGACAGTGTTAGTGAAATGTCAGAAGGCGAGTGGATATAGTGTCAATGGCCCTGGGAGCAAGAGCGAGTGATGTCGAGAGGTATGCTCCTGAAATGTGATGAAACGGAGAAAGCTTCCAACGCGCGAAGCCGGCCAAAAACGTATGGTTTTGCGCGGTGAAAATCTGAAAATGTATCGTTTCACAAAGTGTATTTTTGGGTGCCGATGGGAGCTCCCGCCCCCTTGGCTGCGCCTCTGTGACAGAGCTACCGGAGACCTACATGCCGAGTGTCATACAGCCTTGAAACGGAGAGGTATCACTTTCAATCGACACCCAAGGGGCGCCCATCTCGCGACGGACAACTCGTCTTGTTCGCGTGTGTCCTGTGATTTGGATTTGTTCCAAGGAAGTCCGGCTTTAGGCGGCGATTTTGGTCCCAGCCGTGACGGAAGCTAGTCTTCACACCAAACGCGGAGCGTCCGACACCAGCTTCAAATTTCGCGCGCAAGTACGATGGACAGTGTCAAGCTCACCTTGTACCAGCAGGAAACTGCACCACCTTCGGCCACCAGTGACAGGTCAGCGATACGGCCGCCGACGTTCTCTCCACCGCTGCTCCGCGCGCGCACGGACACCTCCACCGCACCAGGCCGCGCTGTGTGACTGAGATGGGCAGCGGCGGCGGCGGCGGTGGCGCGGCGGCGGCGGCCGAGTCCCCACCTGCACCCCTCCCCTCCCCCGGCCGGCCCGCAGCTGCCGACGACGACAGCTGGCGTACGAGCACGTGTTTTGACGTCACCGGCAGGTGCTGAGGCGCGCGCGCGTGCGCCCGGCCAGTCGGCGTCTTCGCGCTGACCTCGCGGCATCGGCTAAAGGGTTGCTCGTCGAGAGTGATTGGCACAGAACAGGCCAGGTGGCCGCCGAACGATAATGCGGTGTTGTTTTTTTACTGCTGGAAGGCGGCCAGCCTGTCCGGGTAGGGTGCGGTGTTTCCCAAACGAACCACACGTGCCTGTCGCGCGCAGTCAGGACGGGTGGCCGGCTGAGGGGTGGAACAGGCTTCGTTGTCTCACGGCCACATCTTTGACAGCAGAACTGCGCCGATCACCGCCACTGTCCCCTGCTTTATCCACCACGTGCGTTGTCAGCCTGGGCGCGTATTTACACATGTGCCCACGTTTACGCTGCGTACATTTGATAATATATGCAGGACGCATTTTACATCTGCGCAACATGCCTATTTAAATAACATTTGCATGAACCGGTCCGTACCATATGTTGCCATTGCTGTGCTTTTTGTGGACATCATCTGCATTTGCCTTTTCCTCACATTGCAAGTATGCAGGCGTCCCACAGCTAATACGACTTTCGACCTGCATCAAGCCAGGTCAACTGCCATCAGTAATAACTGGGCATACTCTCTGTATCACAGCCACTCATTAAGTTACAACAGCATTCTCCAAAATATAGTTTAAAACGGGTAGTTGATATTTTCTCCTTGCGTGGGCCGAAAAACGTCGATTGCTACAATGCTGTCAAAGTTTGGCAACGTTTAGTGCTAGGTAATCAAGACTAGCATTGTAGTCAGCACGCTTACGACTAAACCAAAGAATGACCAGCTTTGTGACGTGATGTCACGACGGCACTTGATTTGTGTACCTACACTCATGCATAGGTTGGATACTTTGAACATCTTCTTATACCTTGGCTGACGTTCGAGGCCAAGTTAAATGTTTTCCTGCAGAACGAAACGTCTATTTCCACAACAATAAGTAATTTACATCTTGAGTCTTTAACTAAAGCCGAGCTATATATTGCGCAAACTGGACATGTTAACAAGAGTATTGTTTGATAGCTTGCAAGATAAGCGATGCATCGAATGTTGTTTGCTGATAAGATAAGTCACCGTTCAGGTCATGTTAGGTAAGGTTGCTGATGTCGCTGGCGTAAGGTATGTAATTGTTCTCAAAGTCAACTCGGAATGTTTACTGCCCCGGGAGCATGCGCTGATTTCGAACTTCGGATGTGCAGCCGCTCAACACGTAAACGAAAGGTCAGATGATGTCAACTGTTGCCAATCACACCACGTGACATAAGAACGGTTCACAACTTCTATGGGAATGTTAGTCCCCATGTCAACTCCCCCCCCCCGAACATCCACACTTACACGTTGAGATTCATTACGCAATGTGGAAGTGCGAAACTATATCTTCATTTTTGGTGAGAGAAGGAATACGACTATAACGTGGGTCACTATGGCCTCGGTCCACGAGCTGTCTCGCCCTGAAAATATCAAACAAAACGTTCGATGAAGTTCCTGTATTGTCATCCGCAGGGGAATTAGCTTCCAAGTATCCATTTTCTTCCGGTTCGAACCACGGCTACTTTTGGTGCCTAAGCGTTCTCCCAGGCTGTGGACACGTTGCGCCAGCTCATGTTGTTGCGAGTGAGAGCGGAGCCGGAGCGGAGCCAGAGCGGAGCCAGAGCGGAGCCAGAGCGGAGCCAGAGCGGAGCCAGAGCGGAGCCAGAGCGGAGCCAGAGCGGAGCCAGAGCGGAGCCAGAGCGGAGCCAGAGCGGAGCCAGAGCGGAGCCAGAGCGGAGCCAGAGCGGAGCCAGAGCGGAGCCAGAGCGGAGCCAGAGCGGAGCCAGAGCGGAGCCAGAGCGGAGCCAGAGCGGAGCCAGAGCGGAGCCAGAGCGGAGCCAGAGCGGAGCCAGAGCGGAGCCAGAGCGGAGCCAGAGCGGAGCCAGAGCGGAGCCAGAGCGGAGCCAGAGCGGAGCCAGAGCGGAGCCAGAGCGGAGCCAGAGCGGAGCCAGAGCGGAGCCAGAGCGGAGCCAGAGCGGAGCCAGAGCGGAGCCAGAGCGGAGCCAGAGCGGAGCCAGAGCGGAGCCAGAGCGGAGCCAGAGCGGAGCCAGAGCGGAGCCAGAGCGGAGCCAGAGCGGAGCCAGAGCGGAGCCAGAGCGGAGCCAGAGCGGAGCCAGAGCGGAGCCAGAGCGGAGCCAGAGCGGAGCCAGAGCGGAGCCAGAGCGGAGCCAGAGCGGAGCCAGAGCGGAGCCAGAGCGGAGCCAGAGCGGAGCCAGAGCGGAGCCAGAGCGGAGCCAGAGCGGAGCCAGAGCGGAGCCAAAGCGGAGCCAGAGCGGAGCCAAAGCGGAGCCAGAGCGGAGCCAGAGCGAAGACCGAATGAGTCTACTCACGTGTACACGAGTCTACGTAACGTGAGGGCAAAAAGTGCACATGCGCTACCTGACCCTGCCCGGCCCGACCTGACCGGATACGACCCGACCCGAGCCGACTCGATCTGACCTGACCCGATCCAACCCTACCAGGCCAGGCCGGCTGTGCCCGCACTCTCTTGGAAATGTTTGATAACTAATTGCAGCAGCATGTGAAGTTCCAATTTTATCGCGGATAATTAAACCTTGCCTTTTTGTTCAATATTTACCAACGTCATCACAATATGTTATCAAAATTACTTGTAATCGTGGCTCAAGAATCGTGAGGCTGCATTTATTTTGTGCCAGCACGGGTGACCGCTTTAGTTTGTCTGGCAGCCGGTCACCTGGCTCATGGGACATCATTATTGGCATCATGATGCAAGCGAATTAAAGATTTAAAGGGAGTCCACTGATCTATGATATGATAAGAGGGAACATGCCAGCCAGTTGTTCGGTAGATGGTGAATTATCAGCTCAATTAATCTCACTTGTGATCCCTAAATGACCAATGTTGCGTGCAGTAGGATGCTGTATGTACTAATGAGACAGCTGCTTGCATAGCCCATTGATCTGTCCAATGTTAGTCGAGGTAAGTGCGCATTTTTGCCCCAGATTGCCTTGCCCGTCTAAGAAGTCAATCACAACTTAAGGTGGATGCTAAATATGAAGTTGACGTCTATTTGTTCCCCGAGTGCAAGAAAAAAGTGTTGTTGCACAAATTTATGAGGTCTCAAAACGATGTCCTCACTTCAATCTTATCTCACCCTGATACGGGTGAGATGAGATTCAATTGTCCCTTAGTTCTTCGAGCTTTAGGTCTACAGACCCAAGGTTCATATACAAATGGCCATATTGCACGTGGTTAGTATCCTATGATACTGTGGAGTACTATATTGAACATTTTAGTCGGCATCAATTGTTGTTGTTACACAGGTAACAATTAAACGTGAAGCTTCAGCAGCCTCAGGTACAGAGTTGGACTTCAGTGGCAGGATCCGCCCACCTGCAATACTCTGGTCGTATTTCACACCGCTGTCACTCTCCGTGCCACTCTCGGTGCCACTCTCCGTGTCACTCTCCGTGTCACTCTCCGTGTCACTCTCCGTGTCACTCTCCGTGTCACTCTCCGTGTCACTCTCCGTGTCACTCTCCGTCCTGAAATGGTAGGGTGTCGCAACAACCCCACAATTGAGCAGGAGATCATTCTCACCTCAGGCATGCTCTGTCACTGCAGGCCATTTGAGACGATGCGCGGCTAAGTTGGAATTCATGGCAAAATGAAACCAAGTGATCTATGTTTATTTCACACGTCCACTGCTATGCCTTTGGGCTTTGAGTCATTGCACCACTTGCACACTTTTAGATTCGAGAAAGGTACTTTTCTGCTACTCATTAATTTGAATATCAACCTTATCACAGCATTTGGCTGACAATACCTGCAACCTCTGCTCAAATAATTTAATTAGCATCTGCATTGATCGTGCCCGCACAGGTATCCGTGTTGGTTTGACCGGCCGCCGACTAAGTGATGCTCTGTCATGCCACGTGACCTGCGTGCCCGCAGGCAGGGCCGGCCAAAAGACGACAGAGTGCAATGGAAGGTTAGCCTTTGGACGGTCGCCAGGCGTAAACCCAGCGGAAGGCTGTGGAACAATACAGCCTCTGCCACGTTGGGTATCCTGAGCCTATACTTCGTGACAGTTGGACATGGTGCCATCGGTTATGAGATTCGTGCCCAATATTCGTCAGACATGTCAAATTTCAGAGTTGCCAAATTTCAACAAGGGTCCAACCCAACTTCTGGTCGTATTGATTGTGCCCGAAATGCTCTTAGGACGAAATTGCAGGCACGTTTCCGAAATCGGCTCTTTCTGCCGAATATGGTAAGCGCATCTGAAATTGCAATGCAATGCACTGAAACATGTTATGCTTGCTTCTGAAGTATAACCCTGAGACTGCCAAGACATTCAGATTACACCAGATCCACACGTTGTCTGCCTGCCATAGTCCCAGATGCTATTTAGTTGTATGCAGCCCTGGTGCCATTTGGCTACTGCTGCATGTCCTGGCATACTGATATCCACTTGGTCGCATGAACACTGTGAGGCTAAGACTGGAGCACTGTATTTCGTTGTGAAGCGCACACATTAAGAGAGCACAACACAGCCTTTGTCATCAATGGGAAGCAGCGAAGATTCGACAATCTAAAGCCCGTATCATAGCACGCACGCTTAAATAAGCACATTCACGGCCTGTATAACACACGCTCCGTAGTGGGCGGGCTGCGGGAGGCGTGCGCCGGGGCGAAGCTGGCCTGTCCTGTGTAGGTGACGTCGGCGTTGTAGCCGCCGTAGCCGTCATGGTCGGCGACGTACTTGACGTGCTGTGTACGGCCGTCAGGCAGGCCGACCGAGTAGTAGCCCTGCACGTGGTTGGCGTCGCTGTTCTCGTCGTGCGAGAACAGCGAGCCCGAGTAGTGGTCGTTGACGGCGTAGCCGAACTGGTACGTCGATGCTCGTGGTACGACTGGTGGCCGTAGCTGGGGGCGTGCTGGGGCGCGGCGGCGGTCCCGACCAGGAGCGTGGCGACCATCAGCAGCTGCAGAAGAAGCTGAGTAGCTGCAGCCTCCACCGGTCAACGTGGAGGGTGGCTGGTGCGTTGTGGGTCCGTGGTGAAGGCTGGGCTCAGTTACAGTGTGGGTCCGTGGTGAAGGCTCAGCTTGGTTACAGCGTGGATCCGTGGTGAAGGCTGAGCTTGGGTACAGTGTGGGTCCGTGGTGAAGGCCGAGCTTGGTTACAGTGTGGGTCCGTGGTGAAGGATGAGCTCAGTTACAATATGGGTCCGTGGTGAAGGCTGAGCTTGGGTACAGTGTGGGTCCGTGGTGAAGGCTGAGCTCAGTTACAATATGAGTCCGTGGTGAAGGCTGAGCTTGGTTACAGTATGGGTCCGTGGTGAAGGCTGAGCTCAGTTACAGTATGAGTCCGTGGTGAAGGCTGGGCTCAGTTACAGTATGGGTCCTTGGTGAAGGCTGAGCTCAGTTACAGTATGGGTCCGTGGTGAATGCTGAGCTTGGTTACAGTGTGGGTCCGTGGTGAAGGCTGAGCTTGGTTACAGTGTGGGTCGGTGGTGAAGGCTGAGCTCAGTTACAATATGGGTCCGTGGTGAAGGCTGAGCTCAGTTACAGTATGAGTCCGTGGTGAAGGCTGGGCTCAGTTACAGTATGGGTCCTTGGTGAAGGCTGAGCTCAGTTACAGTATGGGTCCGTGGTGAATGCTGAGCTTGGTTACAGTGGGGATCCGTGGTGAAGGCTGAGCTTGGTTACAGTATGGGTCCGTGGTGAAGGCTGAGCTTGGTTACAGTGGGGATCCGTGGTGAAGGCGGAGCTCAGTTACAGTATGGGTCCGTGGTGAAGTCTGAGCTCAGTTACAGTATGAGTCCGTGGTGAAGGCTGGGCTCAGTTACAGTATGGGTCCTTGGTGAAGGCTGAGCTCAGTTACAGTATGGGTCCGTGGTGAATGCTGAGCTTGGTTACAGTGTGGGTCCGTGGTGAAGGCTGAGCTTGGTTACAGTGTGGGTCGGTGGTGAAGTCTGAGCTCAGTTACAGTATGGGTCGGTGGTGAAGGCTGAGCTCAGTTACAGTGTGGGTCCGTGGTGAAGGCTGAGCTCAGTTACAGCATGGGTCCGTGGTGAAGGCTGAGCTTGGTTACAGTGTGGGTCGGTGGTGAAGCTGAGCTTGGTTACAGTGGGGATCCGTGGTGAAGGCTGAGCTTGGTTACAGTATGGGTCCGTGGTGAAGGCTGAGCTCAGTTACAGTATGGGTCCGTGGTGAAGGCTGAGCTTGGTTACAGTGTAGTTCCGTGGTGAAGGCTGAGATCAGTTACAGTGTGGGTTCGTGGTGAAGGCTGAGCTTGGTTACAGTGTGGGTCCGTGGTGAAGGCTGAGCTCAGTTACAGTGTGGGTGGGTGGTGAAGGCTGAGCTTGGTTACAGTGGGGATCCGTGGTGAAGGCTGAGCTTGGTTACAGTGTGGGTCCGTGGTGAAGGCTGAGCTTGGTTACAGTGTGGGTCCGTGGTGAAGGCTGAGCTCAGTTACAGTATGGGTCCGTGGTGAAGGCTGAGCTTGGTTACAGTGTAGTTCCGTGGTGAAGGCTGAGATCAGTTACAGTGTGGGTCCGTGGTGAAGGCTGAGCTTGGTTACAGTGTAGTTCCGTGGTGAAGGCTGAGCTCAGTTACAGTGTGGGTTCGTGGTGAAGGCTGAGCTTGGTTACAGTGTGGGTCCGTGGTGAAGGCTGAGCTCAGTTACAGTGTGGGTGGGTGGTGAAGGCTGAGCTTGGTTACAGTGGGGATCCGTGGTGAAGGCCGAGCTTGGTTACAGTGTGGGTCCGTGGTGAAGGCTGAGCTTGGTTACAGTGTGGGTCCGTGGTGAAGGCTGAGCTCAGCTACAGTGTGTGTTCGCGGTGAAGGCTGAGCTCAGCTACAGTGTGGGACCGCGGTGAAGGCTGAGCTCAGCTACAGTGTGGGACCGCGGTGAAGGCTGAGCTCATCTTGATTCTCCCAGGTCTTCAATGAGACTTCACATGCACTGTGCATTGCAGCTTAGCCTTTGTCATCAGAGACGTCTTATTGTACCGGACTACAGATCGATTAGGGTTTCTGACGTACTACGAAAAGAGATGCTAATTGTCTATTGACCCGTCAAATAAGATTCTTTCTTTCTTTCAAGCAGAGCATTCTTTCAAGCAGGGATTCGAAATTAGAGTATAGCTCGGATTGGCTATGCGTACGGATATCTGCTTGCTGCAGATTACCGACCAGATTAGATGAAATTTAGATAGCATATATGAGCAAGGATTGGATACTGGGTGACACTCCCAAATTCTACAATGCAAACTAAATTTCGACCATATATTTTCCTTCTTCTGTTTTCTGAATAAATAGTATCCCCAATAGAAGTCTCGTATTGGTTGATGATCGTGATCTATACGCCAAAATTGGATACCGCACATATGAAGCCTTGAACTAATAAAAACCATGTAATAGTCATACTGGACAACACCCAAAATTTGAAACATAGGGATGTATACGTGGAAGTAATTTTTTACTTCGAAATTTAGTCCGAATTCTTGCTGTGGTGGCTTTATGAGCCAGGATCTTTTTGCTAAACAGAGCTTGTTGCGTGAACCCTGGCCCCACCAACCGATCCGTCAATTCCAATTCAACGGAAAAATTTTGACTCAGAGTTTAATATGCCGTCAATGCACCGACACGGCCGCCCTTGTAGGTCGTTCCCGGCCTTATCGGGCCAGTTTCCAGCTGACCCTCCCAGCCGGAGGCTAAATGCGGGCGCGTGAAGTGACCCGAACCGTGTCTTGCCAGGACAGGAGAGGTCAGGAGAGGTCAGTACAGGCCAGCACTCTAACGAACTGACCTTCCGGGCGGCATAAATTTACTCCATTGCTCTCTTAGTTTCAACCCATCATCTAACGCCTGCACCATTTAGTTGACTTCATCGCTACCCATAACAAGTGCAGATATTATTTATAACTAAATGCAGCAGACCGCGTCCCACCTGCAGCTGAATTCCTTCCATGGTAGGTGAGGTACCTAAATGGGCTCTCATGTAGCAATTCAACTTCCCATTTATCAAAGTAATAACGTCATGGAAGTTCGGCTAATTTTACGTACAGGAAGCTGGTCTTTGGACAATGATGCTGGAATCTTAAAGTAGGCTCGGTTATGTCTTCCTGCTCTAAATTCAAGGCCTGTCAATCACGACAAAGAAGGGCCGTGAAACACTGCATGACGGACGGCATGTGAATGTGACTGCGTGAATAGAGAGCACCCAGCCGTGGCACATGGAGCAACGGAAAACGAAAATCATAGTCTTACGAGCCGATGGGGAAAACATCCCCCATATTATGGTTGTTATTCTTACATTTCCCTACCTTCAATATATTCAATCATACATTACGTTCTCTTGCAGGTATCCAATCTAATACCATGCAATTCTACAATTGGCAGCCCCTTGACGCAAGCACAAGTTGTTGCGCAGTAGTGTGTATGTCGTTCTGCTTAGATAGAGTGGGCGGAGAGCCGAGTGCCGATCCCAATAATTTAAGGCGATTTTCCAAGACTACACTTCCATGTCTAAGGAAGTATATACGCTTGCATATTTGAGTTTCGATTTCAATGTTTTTCGGTTATATTTCAAAAGAATATATTATAACTTCCCGAAATATTCCTTACGTTCATAACTTACCCATAAAAATGACATGTGCTGGCCATCTACTTCAGATGGGTATGATGGAAAGCCCTTTCTTAATAAGCTTATCTTAGTTAGCACCACAAAAGCGAAGTACAGCAATCATACTTAGTACTCACTAATGAAATTATTTTATCTTCATTAAAAATACCGCATAAGAAACAAATATAATCTTACATCGAAACGTCCAATGATCACCGGAAGTAAATTTCGCAGCATTGCTCCCAAACGCTGGTGCTGAAATATTTCCCAGAATGGGAAAGAAATCATTTTAATATTCAGAAACCTGGAAGCGAAATGGGAGCTGGCTTACTATCTTGTTTAACTACCTGTGATTTTGAATGGGTCAAGTTTGTCGACATACGTATTTCATAGCTGATCACAGCTGACCTCAGCCGACCACTGTTAACCCCAGCTTACCTCCGCTGACCCAAGTTGATCCGAGCTGGCTTCAGCTAATCCCAGCTCACCTCAGCTGACCCCCCGCTGATTTCAGCTAATCCCAGCTCACCTTAGCTGACCCCAGCTGACTCCAGCTAATCCCAGCTGATCTCAGCTGACCCCAGCTGACCTCGGCTGACCTTCGCTGACCTCAGCTGACCTCGGCTGAGCTCAGCTGACCTCGGCTGACCTCAGCTGACCTCAGCTGACCTCGGCTGGAGTCTGCTTACCTCGGCTGACCCCCGCTGACTTCAGCTAATCCCTGCTGACATCAGCTAATCCCAGCTGACCTCAGCTAAGGTCAGCTGACTTCAGCTAATCCCAGCTGACCTCAGCTGACCCCAACTGAGGTCAGCTGACTTCAACTGACTTCAGCTGACATCATCTCATCTCAGCTGACCTCGGCTGACCTCGGCTGACCTCAGCTGACCCCAGCCGATGGAGGCTCACCTTCATGTCTGAGGAGTCGGTGTGACTGAAGTCGAGTGTTGCTGGACCTCAGCAGGCCGGCGTTCTTATGTCGGCCTGCCGACGGTGACCTTGACATTGAGCCGTGAGGGCGCGGCCGTCGCGGTGACATTCCGTTCTTATGTCGGCCTGCCGGCGGTGACCTTGACATTGAGGCGGTGACCTTGACATTGAGGCGGTGACCTTGACATTGATCCGTGAGGGCGTGGCCGTCGCGGTGACATTCCGCTCTGACCGACTGCCGACGTCACACGTCTGGCGGACCATGCCGGTCGGCGGCAGTGGGTCGAGACCTCGGAGTGCACAAGTCGGCGAAGCCATGATTTGGCGAGCAGAATTCCACCGGGACGAGGTGGGCACCCCGCCGCAGCACCGCTTCAGGTTTTGAAGCTTCGTCTCGCGTGGAGTCGGTCAAAGTGGGCTCATCAATGGAAGCTGGGATACGTCCAAGCTTCCAGTAGTCATGAGTTAGCATAAGGTCAGATAAAATGTTATCGGAAATGCACATTAGCTTCCACAACTCGTAGGGCTGAACCATATCCTGCTTTGCTTTTTTACTCGATTATCTGTCACACAATAATCTTCAAAATTATCCATTTTTGTCACTTTGATAATGAGAGCAGTGCTCGCTGAAGAAACCCAGATCCGAATACCACACGGGATGCTCGCATGCTGAGATAAATTAAAATATGTCGACAACGGAGTCAGCGACGTTTTTGATGGGGTCACTCGAGCCACCAGCTGTGGTCACTCGAGCCACCAGCTTGTGATTGAGTTAGCCGCTCAGTACCAGACACGTTCGGCAATGGATAACTGATACCTCTCTTCGACAGGTCAAGGGTCAAGGTCAAGGTCAAGGTAAGATCACACCCAACTGACAAATGGGACACCATGCTGAGATTGCTGACACCTATTCTCGACGAGCACCTGCCACTCAGAAACATCAAAATTCGGAACCAAACAGCACCACATGTTAGCGAAGCTACCAAACAGCTCATGCATCGGCGAAATGTAGCTTTACACTTACAAGATTGAAAAACATGCAAGGTACTTAAGACAAGTTCGCTCAGCTATTAGACTGCAGGGACGAGATTAGCGGAAAGATAGCTGAGAAAGGCCCAACAGCTGCGTGGTGTGATATCAAGCCCATCATCGACACCAAAAAAGGCTCTCACAGAGTTTAACCTCAGGTCCTACCTGAGCAGTTAAATAAATACTTTGTTAGTGCCGGACCTAAAGTATCAGCAGAGGTCAAACGCTAGGCAAACATGCCTGAACACACATCTCCCAGTTGCCGGCTATCGCGCGTCTCTACCAGCCCCTAGAAAGTATCACCCATATCCCTCGAACAGCTAGACAAAATTGTCATGGACATGAGAAGCACAGGTGCTTGCGGATCCGACGGGATCTGTATCAAGGTTATCAAATTCTGTTCTTTTTTTATCGGAGAAGTGCTGCTCGACATTTCAAACACAGCCTGACTACAGCTGATATCCCATTCACTTGGAAACAGCCAATAGTAAATCCCATTCACAAATCAGGAGATCTTTCGGATCCCTCCAGTTTTAGACTCATCTCATTGGTTCCGGTTATCGCCAAAATCACAGAGAGGGTAGTGCAGAAACAACTTTATCACTACCTGAACTCAAACCACCTGCTGGCCCTAACTCAGCACGGCTTCAGACCACGCCACTCTACGGAAACCGCCCTCATTTCAGTCACGGACGATACTAGCAGCAACGGACCGTTCGGAATTAGCTCTCCTTTGCATTCTGGACCTCAGTAAATGCTTCGACGTAATAGACCACGCCAAACTGCTAACTAAACTAGAACTCCATGAAAACGATACTGACTGGCTTAGGGCATATCTGGGAGGTCACACGCAGGCTGTTAGCATCTCAGATCAACGCGGAAACAGGCATCTCTCCTCCTTTCTCCCAAACAACATAGTTGTTTTTCAAGGCTCATCACTAGGTCCACTCCTATATTGCATCTTTTCGAAAGACCTCAGTTTGCACGTCCCGGTAGCACACGTCACTCAGTTCGCAGACGACACCCAGGTCCTCATGACCGGTCGCAAATCTGATTTCCCACATCTGGTAAGTCAAATGGAGACATGTCTGAACCAACTCTACGACTACTTCCTGGATAACGGTTTGAAGGTAAACCCGACCAAAACTCAGCTTCTCACGTTCGGATGGCGTCAAAATCTTCGCAATATTACCCCGATACGAGTGTGCATAGGGACGCCATGATAGATGAGAGCCATTCGTGTAGCAACCTTGGGGTGACATTTGATCGCCACATGTCGTGGGATTCCCATGTAGCTGTTGTGGTCCGCAAGTTCACTGGATTCCTTCTGGTCCTGAGCAATCTGTGTCACCATCTGCCCACCAGTACCCTCTTCACAATTGTCAATAGCCTAGTTATATCCAATATCCGCTACTGCATATCTGTTTACGGGAACGGGTCGGCAGCAAATATCCACAGACTAGACAAGATTATTAACTTCGTCACTAGAGTCATATCAGGTCTACGGAAATTTGATCTGATTTCTGATGCCCGTAACGAGTTGGGTCTCTTCACCGTAGCTGATCTGCATCTATTTCACAGCCTTACTTTGCTCCACAAGATCATTCTGACGGGTGAGCCACTGCACATTGCTGGTCAAATCACTACAAACTCTACCCTGCAAAACCGTCATAAACGTGCAGACGACCACCTGCACCTGCTCGACATACACAGAGAGGCGGGCCGCAGGAGATTTCTCTACTCGTCTGTCTTCCACTATAACAAACTTCCTACCGAAACAAAAACATCGAGGCTCTCTAACTTCAAGAAGCATGCACTAGCTTATCTCCACGAACAACACTAGTCACAAAAAAAATACACAATGGATGTGTGTACGCTATGAACTCACCTTTAGGACATCGCTTTCCTATCACTTCTACACACTACTCGTTTATAGCTCGTGTTGCAAGCACGGTGTGTGTAGTGCAGATAGTGACATGGGAATTGTATTATGTTGTTGTATGAATGTTTGTTGCGAATCTGCTCCCACTATTGACCACAAATCTATCTTTCTTTGTAAATATCTGTGAGTTATACCCAGACTGTCCATAACAGCCACTGTACGCGGAGGCCATGTATTGTGAAATACATAAATAAATGTGCGCTGTTCCTGTCCACACCCAGAAACGCATTTCGTCACATTTCGTCACATTCCGTCACATTCCGTCCCATTCTGCATTCTGTCTGAAGTACATACATTCTGACCCGTCACTGTCACCATGTATGCTGTGACAGACGCACTGTCACGCTGGGCGAGGTTGACGGGCCGTACACTTCGACAGAGTGCAGAAGACAATACCACAGGCCCTGCTCCAGCCTACCCTCTCCACTCTCCATGGCGCTCAGCACAGCCAACATTTCACGGCGGGCGTCTGGAGAGCGCAAGTTGAGCTCTGTTGTTGTGGGAGGGAGGGATGGAACCGCCTCCTCCTCTGCTGTCAAAGCCATGCTGGACTTGCGGCGTTGGGAGCGAGCGCGCCGGCCTTCACCAGGCGGACGGGTTCTCTGGAAGACAATCGTTGTACGCGTCTACAGCCAGCTGGGCGAGCATGCTTACTGTATGCGTGTTCGTCTTTGCATTATTGTCAGCCAGGGGTGGTGATCGGGGTAGCTTTGTCACGCCGTTCCCAGAACGGTCCTCCTCCATTGTTGTCAGCCAGGGGTGGTAATCGGGGCAGCTTTGTCACGCCGTTCCCAGAACGGTCCTCCTCCATTGTTGCTCTCCTCCATTGTTGTCAGCCAGGGGTGGTGATCGGGATAGTTTTGTCACGCCGTTTCCAGAACGGTCCTCCTCCATTGTTGTCAGCCAGGGGTGGTGATCGGGGTAGCTTTGTCACGCCGTTCCCAGAACGGTCCTCCTCGATTGTTGTCAGCCAGGGGTGGTGATCGGGGTAGTTTTGTCACGCCGTTTCCAGAACGGTCCTCCTCCATTGTTGTGGCATGCGGTTGGCCTAGCATGTGGTCTACGCACGCTCGAGCAGAGGTGCAGCCAACGGGCACACACCGGACAAAAACGCATTAGATTAATCAATACATTTTTGGATTTGAACGACCCAAGCAATAATTTTGTCTGCGCACTTCGCGCACCGAAGGCGGTCTTAGTGGTATGATATTATATGGGGGATCTGGCCTCATTTTAAGAACATCCCGGCTGCGTCCCTACGCTGAAGTCGCGGTCTGTGCCAGACACGAAATTGATCAGCCATTTAAGCATTTTTGTTTTCCGAGGTCTCCACTGCTCTGCATCCGCATGTCCTCAGCACATTGAGTACGTCATCAACGGTCTCGCTTCCACCCCCCCCTTTTTCGGTTAGCCACGTATTGCAAGAAGCAGGAGTACGTCATCAACGGTCTCGCTTCCCCTACACCACCTCTCTTGTTTCGGTTAGCCACGTGTTGCCATAGCAAGCAGGAGTACGTGATCAACGGTCTCGCTTCCCCTACACCACCTCTCTTGTTTCGGTTAGCCACGTGTTGCCATAGCAAGCAGGAGTACGTCATCACGGTCTCGTTTCCCCTACAACACCTCTCTTTTTCGGTTAGCCACGTGTTGTCATAGCAAGCAGGAGTACGTCATCAACGGTCTCGTTTCCCCTACACCACCTCTCTTGTTTCGGTTAGCCACGTGTTGCCATAGCAAGCAGCCATTGTGTGTCCCTTACCGTGGTGCGTCCAGGATTTTCCTGAGGGGAACAGACAAAGAAAATGGAACAAAACGGAGATGGCTTTCTGCGAGCTTCTCGCGGCGAAAATCATTGTTTTGTGTGGTGAAAATCTCAAAATGTCTTATTTGATTCGGTGTATTTTTGGTTGCTGAGGGGCGGGGGTGGGACCACACCCCAACTGGCTGCGCCTCCGGCCCCCTATGCCACCTCTGGATGGAGGTAAAGGGCAAGCAGTCCATGCTGCTTCCATCAAGATGGGACTGAACTGACCAAGACGTGGGACTCGGAGCAGGAGTGTTTGCAGATTATGACTTCCCGAAGACAAGGAGTGCAGCATGAGAGAGACTTCCTTGACTGTCACCGACAAACGTGCCAGTTGTCCCAAGAGCATGGACCGTCCATGACGTCACCGGACTCCATGATGAGCACTTGCTGCTCACAACCACCCGCTGCTCCCGTCCACTCAAATATGGTTTGCACCACGCAAAGATCCTTTGATATATGAAATGAATGCTTCATTCAGTGTGTAAAAAAGACAGTTCATGATTGACACTTTCGAAGGCCGAACTGCAGTCAGCATAGATCACATCTGTCTGAGAACCAGCGGATATCGTCTCCAGGCAGCGGGCAACATGGTGTCCAGATTAGAGGCGCAGCAATGTCTCGGCATTAGTCCGTGCTGCTTGTCTGACGGAGCCGGTCTCAGATGGGCATGTAGGCCGGCGTGGACGGCCCGTTCGAGGACCTCACTAAACACAGGCAGCAGGGCCACGGAGCGATAATTCGTTGGCGAACTGTTCGAGCGTTTCTTGACAAACACCATGGCATTTGTTCGCTTGGAGGAAAATCCCCTGTTGCACCCCCGTCTGCAGTGTGAGCCTGCAAATCGTAGCGATTGGTGCAGTCAACTCTTCTGCACCTTCACAGATCACCCGTGCATCTGTGTCGTCAGCACCGGAGGCCTTGTGTTGGTTAACACTGAGCAGAACACCTCGGGCAGTTTCATCCGTCACATCAAACGAGCGCAGAGGATCAAATGGGTGGTTGAGAGTCACCGAATTCCGTGCCACTCGGAAGTCTAATAACTTTAAAGTTTTCGAGCATTCAGTCAGAAATACGACTGTGATCCATATACCAGATACCAGACACCAGATACTCTGGTATAGCCAGACGCCGCGCGACGACTTTGAGACAGGAGACCACTGCATCGGCCCTCAGCACTAGAGGCTCTCTGCAAAATACAAAAACAAACTATATATCCTCTAATCTTGGGCACTTCACTTCGGAGCCCCAATTTTATCGGCAAGATTTTCAATTTTTCGCCAAAGAGTGTGTCCCAAGACCAAACGTCGGATAGTCTACTCCCTCCCATCCCTCTGGCGCGGTCCATAGGCATAACCTCAGCTATATAACAAGTTACTTTTGCGCTACTTTCTAGTCGCACCGGACAGCAGCGCCTCTATTGTTCGTCCTCCGTACTACAGCGCCGCATCACGGCGATCAGATCAGAGTCGCTGATATAGGTGGCGCCACCGACGATTTGCCTTCAATTGAAGACTGAAATTATTCTAAGAATGAGTAATCGGTGAAGGTCAAAGACTGACCAGTGAACAAGTTTCAGCCTGATACCGAGCCTAGTGGGATTTGATTCCCGTAGGTGTTCTTGACAGCAAAAGCAATAGTGTGAATTACTTACCATACTTGAGACGAGGCAGAAGTGGACCATTTCGACTGGGGTTGGCGGAAGAAGGCCTTAGCCGACTTGACGTTAAACCTCGCCACTGAAAACCCAAAACTCCTCGGATTTTGGCTGCTTCAATTATACATATTAGGTTGTTGTTGTTCGTGTGGTATGTTTCCTAAAATGCATAAAAATGAGCAAACATTGGGACTCAGACGAACTTCGGAGGGACACCGCAGGAGACTGGAAGGACCCACCACCATCCAATAGGACCGGACATTCCGTCCCTGCGCCCAGGCCCTCCGGCAGGGGCAGACTAAACCAGGCAATCAAGTTTCGCCGAGGATAAAGATACATATACTTCACTTCACCAAGTGGAAGTACAGATACTTCACCAAGTGGAAAAGGGCGCGTGCAGGTGACGTCTGACCGGACAACCACAACTTTTGCTGCTACATGCCGCCATAATGTAACCACCGCACAACATTAGCGTTCACGCGACAACAGCGACCCCTGGCCCGGGCCGCGACTGGCCCGGCTCAGCTCTGGGCACCTCGGTCCCAGGCCGCGACTCGCCCGGCTCAGCTCTGGGCACCTCGGTCCCAGGCTCAGCTCAGCTCACCCGGCTCAGCTCTGGGCACCTCGGTCCCAGGCTCATCAGAGCAGGCAGCAGGACCAAGGAGGGCGGGCGTCAGCCAGCTTGACGCGCCGCGATTCCAGCATCTGCAGCATCAGGATCGACAGGCCCACCAGTCATCATCCTCAGCTTCAGAAGGCGGCACAGAGTCGGGATCAGACAAATGATAGAGGACAGAGAACAGGGCAGAGGACAGAGGACAGCAGGACAGAGGATAGCGGAGAACAGAGAACAGTCAGGAGAGCCCAGGATAAAATTGGGAGTGGAAGATCGATTAATTGCTGGAATGTATGTAACCATGCTGTTTTTGCTACTAACAGCGTATTGAACGTATATAACATAACATGCATATATGAGCAAAGGGTTCGTTATACGTGCATACCAGGTACGGACATATCAAGTATATCTGTACCAAGTAACAATCATGAGCATTGAACAGCCGGCATATAAATACGCACTTTCTATGCGTATGCGAAAAGAGGGTTCCTGCATTACAAGCTGGAATACATGTTGGGGAAGTAATTGTCATTGTGTTCATGATGGGGTGTAGAGCGTGTACGGACCCCCTGCCTCCCTCCCACTGTCAGCACGCCTATCCCTTCCACCTCCACCCCTCCCCCCCCCTGCAGTCGCCAGGCTTATGTGGGGCATAACAGTCTCTTCAGGAAGATGTGAAAAATGGAAATACATCTGAGATCCGAAAACAAAGTGGCGTAAAATGAAGACTTTCTTCATTTTTTCAAAGGAAGGGCATGGTTATTAGCACTAGTTGGTTTAGGGGGAAGGGGATGACATGGAAGGGATGGTTATTAGCTCTGGCGGGTTTAGGGGGATGATGACTTGGATTCCCCCGCCATCTAGGGGGATGGGGGGGGGGGCGGGCACGACAGGACCGACCGAACCCGTGTGGCGCGAGCCGCGCCAGCGGGGAAGCCGACTGAAACCTACTGAATAATGCATCGCCAGCGAACGGACGAACATCGATAGGAGTCGACGGCGGCCAGCGGGTCAACTAGCGCCACCAGCGGCAGGTTTTGCAACTACCGCTACGTCAGCTTGTTGAGACCGTCTCTTGATAAAACGCTTGCCTGTGGGCTGAGATAGGGGAAATTAACGAAAAACCATCGCATTGCGTAATAATACAGTCACTTAGCCATCTTCCGGTATCACAAACATCGCGATACGATCAAAATTAGATGCGGACTTGAGCATCACAAGTTCGGACCGTAGCCTGGCTTTGCGTGTTTGTTCACATAAACCCGCTATTTATTCGAAAATTAAGACATAATTTTACAAATCCCATGGTACCGGGTAATAGTATACTTATTTGGCTATTTAACAGTGCCAACATCTTCTGGCTATGGTAAAAATTAGATACGGACTTGGGTACCACAAAGTGAAAGCTTATCAAGTTCCTGTCGTATTTGTGAACACAAATCCAATATTTTGTCAGAAGTTAAAGCCACAGGAGGAAAAACCATCCTGCCATGCAAAGCTATTTGGCTCTCTAACAGCGACAATATCTTTCGGATATCATCAAAACTAGATGCGGACTTGGGCATTACAAGTTCGGACCGTAGCCTGGCTTTGCGTGTCTGTTCACATGAACCCGTTATTTGCTCGCAAATTAAGAAATAATTTTTTAAAACCCATGGTACGGGGTAATAGTATACTTATTTGGCTATCTAACAGTTCCAACATCTTCTGACTATGACCAAAATCAGATGCGGACTTGGGTACCACAATATGAAAGCTTATCATGTTCTTGTCGTATTTGTGAACGCAAACCCATTATTTTCTCAGAAGTTAAAGCCAGTGGAGAAAAAAAACCATCTTGCCATGTAATGGTACAGCTATTTCGCTCTCGAACAGTGCCAATATCTTTGCGATATCATCAAAATTAGATGCGGACTTGGGCATTACATGACCTAGGCTACCCTGTTTTTATCGTGTTGGTTGACACAAACATTTATTTGCTCGAAAGCTGGAGATATTGTTCAAAAACTCACCGTACCTGGTATTAATATATCTATATGGCTATCTAACTGTAATAATATCTTTGGGATATGGTCAAAATCAGATGCGGACTTCTGTGCTACCACGTGAAAGCTTATCATGTTCTTGTCGTATTTGTGAAAACAAACCCATTCTTTTTTTAGAAGCTAAAGCCACAAAAGAAAAACCATCCTACCATGCATGGAGTATTCAATACGCTATACGCTCGCATACAACCAGAGCAATTGACTACTCCGCCGTGCCAGTTTTGGCCAGACTGACTGCTGGTTATAGCAGTTTATTTTTCATTTTCGTGGGGTGACACCCGTCGCTCCGTTTCATTCTTTTTATTTCTTGGGTGACACCCGTCACCCCGCGCGGATTTGATCGTCGTCGTATTTCCGTTGTCCGTTGTCTGTGTGTCCTTCGTCTATATTTAAATCGTATTAGTTAGGTTTTTTCCCCCAGGATGTGGAAAAAAACGAAAAAAGGATACGGACCCCAGCTCGCCACCGGACTCTGAATCGGAATTTCCACCACTCGCTACACCTGACGACCATCGCGCGACCCCGGACTCTGCACATGATGTTCCACCTCTCGATACCACTGTTGATGACCCACGCCGGACAATTCCTTTGGACGACGCCATGGAAGCACTTTGTTCCTCACCGACCCCCGCTCGTACCAAGACCTCGCCTCGCAATTCCGACCAGACCATTACCCTCCACGCCACAGACCCACGCCCTAACCACACCACGCCATCCCAACAACCTGATCCGATCGAATCCTACCTCGACAGTGCTGGCTCTTTCATAGTAGTCAAGCCTGTCGAGGAATCCGTTTCCTTCCGCCGTATTAACGTTTTCTGGCCGACCAAACAACTCCTCTCCATATTCTCCTTAGCCAATCCTGATATCGAAGCCCCTGCCAACGGAACCCTTGTCATCAAACCCAAACCCGAGTCCAGACCAAAGCCCTCCTCCGTACCACCACATTTTGTGGTAAATTCGTCACCATTACCCTACATTCCAACCGCAACACCACCAAGGGCACCGTCTTCGCGCCGGAGCTCCACTTCATGACTGAAGCGGATATCCAGACGGAGCTCGGGCCGGAGGGGGTGACCCACGTCCACCGCATTACCTCATTTAAAGACGGCCAGAAACGCGATACAAGCCTCCTTGTCCTCACCTTCAACTCCACCACTCTTCCCAAGACTCTCCTCGCCGGCTACATCCGATACCAAGTCCGAGTATTCATTCCCAATCCCCTCCGCTGTTTCAATTGTCAGCGCTTCGGGCATGGGAGTAAGACGTGTCGCAAAACCGCTCGATGCCCTAAGTGCGGAGAACCACCCCATCCTGATTCCACCTGCTCCAAGCCTGCCCACTGCCTCAGCTGTAACACGTCCGATCACCTCACCACATCCAATCAATGTCCAGTTTGGCGCAAGGAAAAGGAATTGTGCGCTGTCAAGGCCACGACCGGAGTGTCCTACCCCCAGGCCCGGCGGTCTGTCGAGGCCACCTCCCGCTCCACCAAAACGTACGCACAGGCGACCAGCATTGCTCCACCCACCCCTCGCGTCAACACTACTTCTGGAACCACTTCCAATTCGATGCAAACCGACATGATTCCCGGCCTAGTTCCACTAAAAAAACTTGCACCACTCACCACGCCTACACAAACCATCCTGGCTCAAAACACACAGACCATTCCGACCAAACAGACTCCAACGAATTCCACAAGGAATGCCAGACCCCACAGCCATTCGGCTGCCGGGGAAATGCGCTCCACTTCCGTGGCCCGCCGACCGAGCCCGGTGCACACCGTGCAGGCCGGCGACCACGTGACCCGACCGACTCCCAGTCGGCGGGCATCCCCCGCGGCAATGGCTGGCCGCCGTGAACCGGCCGCCAAGGTCGCCGGTCGGCCGGACGGCTATGGCAGAAACACCGCCACCGCCCGCACCCAACACACGTGTCCGCCGGAGCTGCACTCCTGGCTCCGACATGCACCGAAAGGTGCAGACAAACAATAACACTTTTCTTCCCGATGCCCACACTTTTACAATGGAATTGCCGCAGCCTGATCTCCAAGCGGGGCGAAATGAAAGCTTTTTTCAGTATTCTCACACCTATTCTCATAGCACTCCAAGAAACATGGTTTTTACCGAATGATACATACAACTTGACCCTTTCAAATTATTCACTGTATCGTCACGACGAGGTCCGTGGATCACATCGAAGTGGCGGTACAGCACTTTACATAAACAATGATTTCACACATGCACAAATTACACTTAATACACAATTACAAGCCGTAGCTTGTACATTACGTCTACATGGTATAAATATAGATGTGTGTTCCATCTATATTCCACCACAAACCGACAACACAAATATTTTGACACATTTAGAAAACCTTATAGGACATTTCAAGAACCCTTTCATATTACTCGAAAACTTTAATGCACACAGTCCAGCCTGGGATCAAGCACGTACACAAGGAGACACTCGCGGCCACGTCATTGAACAAATTTTAGACCGGCATAATTTAGTAATACTTAACACCGGAGAACCAACCTTTTTTCACCTTGGACATAATACAGCAACAGCCATTGATTTATATATTTGTTCCCCTACCCTGGCAAACGAGTTTGATTGGACCATAGAAACCGACATCCACGACAGCGACCACTACCCCATCAAATTGACACCCACTTTTTCAACGGCGACTGACACCACACCCAGTTTTATTCCCCGCTGGAATATTTCAAAAGCCGATTTGACAACATTTCAGGAGCTTTCTTATTTGCAGTACAACCCCAACACTTCTCCCGTCGAAAATATCAACTCAACACTTTTCGAGGCAGCTTCCACGACTATTCCACTTACAAAACCATTCACAAAAAGAAAACCAGTACCTTGGTGGTGTCAAGAAATTTCAAAAGCCATTGCGATAAGAAAAAGAGTTGTAGAAATTATTTACGACATCCCGATCAAGGAAAATTTATACATCCGTAACCGCGAACGTGCGAGGACCCGCCGCATCATTCGCGATGCCAAGCGCCGTTCATGGGCCTTATATTTACACCAGCTGACTTTTCAAACACCTTTAAGTAAAATATGGCACTTAATCCGACGTTTGTCCGGACGCTCGACGCTAGCCCAGCGTGGGATAAAAAATGTACACACCCAGACACACTGGCGGATCCAGGGTGGGGGGCTGGGGGGGGGCATTCCGGGCATGGACCCCCAAGCGCTTCAAAGGGGGCCCATAGTGTCTTTTGCCCCCCCCAACCAATAAAAGTAAACTAAATTAAAATGCAGTAACCTTTGCTAAGGTTAAAAAATAGCTTTCCGGGTGAAATAATCTCCAATTTTAAAGGTATTTTGTTATGATTGTTTGGAAGCCCAATATGGTAGCATAGTAGATTCTGACATATCGAGGGTTCTATGCTGTTGAAGTTCTGCTTACAGCAAGAGATGACGAAATCAGCAGTTTCATTATTCCTTCGTCAGATAGGATCATGAAGTTTGTTTAGCCAGTAACGGGCAAGCGGACGCAGTGAGCCAGATTTCGAAAGCGGAATTTGAACAGGATGTTTTGTGCGAGTGACCAGTTGAGCCCAGTTGAGCAGCATGTTTCGTATGTTGGTGTTGGGGTTGCTAAGAAGAAGAGACGGGCTACATTCACTAGCGGATCCAGGGAGGGGCATTCCGGCCATGGCTCCCCCGAAGCGCTTAAAAGGGGGGGGGGGGCATAGTGTATTTTGGCCCCCGAAACCAACAGAAGTAAACTGAATGAAAATGCAGTAACATTTGCCGAGGTTAAAAAATATCGTCTGGATGAAAGAATCTCCGATTTTAAAGGTGTTTTTTTATATTTGTTTGGAAGCCAATATGGTAGCATAGTACATTCTGACACGCATCGAGGGTTCTATGCTGCTCAAGTTTTGCTTGCAGCAAGAGTTGACAAAATCGGATCTGCCAGTGTGTACACGTGCACGAACGTTGACGTGGTACAAGACGTTGAACGTGAACATGAACGTTTTGGTAAACAAGAACAAAAATCCCGTAACTTAGAAGCGGTGGAGGTAGGCTGGGGCCCCTACACAGGAAATTATGTTGTCATTAATTATTATTGTAAAAAATGGGTCCATTTGACAAATAGTGGTAGAAATCCAATGCTTTTAACCAAAAATAGTGGGAGAATGGGCACCCTCCAAATCCCTTCGACCCCTCCTCTGATGCAATTCCTAAGTACGCCACTGGGGGATGGGGAGGGGGGGGGGCTGGCGCCGAAAACCGAAAGTTGCCCCCCCCCCAAACCGGTGGGCTAGATCCGCCAGTGCCCAGACACTCGCGTACGCATTATTCAACACATTTTAGACCGACACAATTTAGTAATACTTAACACTGGAGAGCCAACATTTTTTCACCTCGGACACAACACAGAAACTGCAATAGATTTGACAATTTGCTCTCCAACTCTGGCCAACGATTTCGATTGGACAATAGACACAGACATTCATGACAGCGATCACTACCCCATCAAATTAATACCAACCATTTCAACTGCTACTGATAGCACAGCCAATTGTATCCCACGCTGGAAAATTTCAAAAGCCGATTGGACAACATTTCAGGAACTTTCTTATATTAAATACAACCCCAACATTTCTCCCGTCGAAAACATCAACTCAATTACAGACACTTTTCGAAGCAGCATCCACTACAATTCCACTCACGAAACCTTTCACAAAACGAAAACCAGTACCTTGGTGGTGTCTAGATATTTCACAAGCAATTGCGGTGACAAAAAGAGCATTTAGGAAGTATTTACGACATCCCGATCAAGAAAATTTAACCACCCGTAACCGTGAACGTTCGAGAACCCGCCGCATCATTCGCGATGCGGCGCGAATGTTCATGGTCATGGTCTTCATATTTACAGCAGCTCACTTTTCAAACACCTTTAAGTAAAATATGGCAATTAATCCGACGTTTGTCCGGACGCTCCACATTTAAATCTCTACCGGCTCTCAAAATCCACAATCTCACCATTACAGCCCCACAAACCATAGTAAATACCATATCTGATACCATAGCTCATAATAGCTCCGATGGGAATTACAGACCTAATTTCCTACCAAACGCGCAACACACTTTTCACACCAATCTCGAACTCTTCCAATCCGACAATACTGAGGACTACAATGCTTCTTTTCAACTTTTCGAACTGCAAAATGCCATTTCCTCCGCCGGTAACACTTCAGTAGAGCCTGACAAATTACATTATTCCTTTTTTCGACATTTATCCGACCACACCAAACAATGCATCTTAGACACATTTAATTCATTATGGGCAAATCACATCTTTCCTGAAACATGGAAGAAAACTATCATCATACTCATTCCAAAACCTGGCAAAGATCACAGTAACCCCAATAATTTTCGGCCAATTGCTCTTACCAGTTGCTTGGGGAAACTTCTTGAAAGAATGATTAGTAAAAAACTGACCTGGCACCTGGACACAAATTCTCTTTTATCTCCATTCCAATGTGGTTTTCGTCACGGACGCAGCCCAGTCGACCATCTCATTAGATTAGAGACAGACATCCGACGTAGTTACACAAAACACGAACACACTATGGCAGTATTTTTGGACATTAGTAAAGCTTATGATATGGTCTACAAACCCGCATTACTTTTCAAAATTCATCAACTTGGTTTCAAAGGACACTTAGCTCATTATTTAATAGGTTGTGTATCTGGCAGTCGCTCTTTCCACCTCAGCTGTCGATCATCAACCTCCACTCAGCATGTTATGAACAACGGATTGCCACAGGGGAGCTGCATATCACCAGTTTTATTTAACATCATCATTAATGACCTTTTCGCTGACATGCCTGCAAATGTATCATTTTCTCTTTTCGCGGACGATAGTGCAATTTGGTGCTCGGACAAAAACTATGAAAATTGTTTGATTCGGCTTCAAAACGCCCTTGACAAATTATATCAATGGTCCATCAAATACGGTTTCAATTTTTCGGCCCCCAAATCTGCAGCCACGATGTTTAGCAAATGCACTCCCTGCCCAAACCCAGATACACAGCTTCACCTTGGACAAAATGACATACCTTTTGCACAATCATTTAAATTTATCGGTGTAATCTTTGATCGTAGGCTTTCCATGCATCAATACATGAAACACATACAAAACAAATGTTTTCGCCGACTAAATTTATTTCGCTGCATTACTTCCACCCCTTTAGGAGCCGATCGTCACACTCTTTTACAACTATATAAATCCTTAGTACTCCCCATCATTGAATATGGCTCCGTAGTTTATGCTGGTGTCAGCCCATCCTCCTTACACATTTTAGACACCATTCAAAATAAATTTCTCCGTATCGCACTTGGTGCAATGGCCACTTCACCCATCATCTCTTTAGAAACCGAATCGGGAATTCCTCCTTTAGCTCTCTGCCGAATGCAACAAACACTTAGATACGCATCTAAAATTCAGTTTCATGCAAACCACCCGACACAACTCATTGCAAATTCTCCCAAATTTGCATCATCGTTATTTAGGTCCAGCGGAAAAGCGAACCGGACTCACTATAGCTTCTCGGGTCAAAACATTTTCTGAACAACTTCACTTCACTATTCCACCCGTTACTTCTCTTTCCCCACAAACTATACCACCATGGCAGATGGCCGAAAGACACATTCTATATCCCACCACCACTCCAAAATCACAACTTTTCCAGAATATCCAAACAAAAAATTTCACCAATTTCGGGCTCGTTATCACCATATTCCTTTTGTTTATACTGACGGTTCTAAAAACGCTAACCTTACAGGAAATGCAATAGTTTCGGGAGCGTACAACAAACAACATCAATTATCAGACGGAACATCAATTTTTATCGCTGAATTACATGCCCTTCGTTGTATTCGTAATCGTTTCCTTTGTCACCCCATGCGCAGCGTCGTTGTTTGTTCTGACTCAAAATATGTTCTTCAATCACTTTCTTCACTTTCCATTTCACACCATTGCCATATTTCCATCTATGACACACTTCAAACACTTCACATGATGGGCGTGAGGGTCCGCTTCCTGTGGGTGCCCAGCCACTGCGGCATCCCAGGAAACGAAAAAGCTGACAAATTAGCAAAAGTATCATTACAATTTCCAAACATTACAGAAATCCCATCACATTTGACGCCATTAAATCATCAATACAGCAGAAAATTCGACATTTTTGGACACAAAACTGGACACGAAACTCAAACCATACACAATTACGACTTATCAAACCTACCGTTGAAGCATGGGCATCATCTTTAAAAAAAAACCGACACGAAGAAAAAGTCCTATCACGCTTACGCATCGGCCATACTTTTCTTACCCATCGATTCATCGACACGAATTCACCTCGACCTTCATGCCCATCATGCAACACTCATATAACAGTTACACATACATTACTACACTGCACACAATATCATGACCATAGAAAACCACTGATTGATTACTGCCACGCACACAACATCCCTTTCACTTTGCCCTCACTGTTGGGAGATGATCACCCTTTTCTTTTGAAGTTACTAATCATGTTTCTGCGAAAAACCAACTTGTTCCAGGCCTAATAAACTGACTTATACGATTTAATACTTTGTTCCTTTTCATCAGCGGCACGAAATGGTCTGAGGAGGCCGAAGTGCCTAATTTAACAAAGCAAGCAATCCTACCATGCAATGGTCCAGCCATTTGGCTAAGAGTGCCAATGTCTTTGGGATATACCAAAACTAGATGCGAACTTGGGCGTTACAAGACCGAGGCTATCCTGTTTGTATCGTGTTTGTCATCACAAACCCGTTAATTGCTCGAAAGCTAGATAAATAGTTCGAAAACTCAACATGCCGGGTAGTAGTATATCTTCCAATATCGCACTTCTGCGGTCGCTTGGCAGAGGCGCACTCGTGCGGTCGCTTGGCGGATGCGCACTCCTGCGGTCGCTTGGCAGAGGCGTACTCGTGCGGTCGCTTGGCGGAGGCGCACTCCTGCGGTCGCTTGGCGGAGGCGTTCTCCTGCGGGCGCTTGGCGGATGCGTACTCGTGCGGTCGCTTGGCGGAGGCGCGCTCCTGCAGTCGCTTGGCGGATGCGTACTCGTGCGGTCGCTTGGCGGAGGCGCGCTCCAGCGACTGCGCGATGGAGGCGCGTTCCTGCGATTGCACTGTGGAGGCGCGCTCCTGTGGCCCCTCGGTCGTGGCGCGTCCCTGCGGATGCCCGTCAGTATCCCGGAAGCCTGATATTGAGGTGACTTGAATGTTGACAATTTCATTTGTGCACCTGTTCAAGAACATATTTCTTGTGCTACCTCCAGATCTGGTTTGTTTGTATCTTTTTTCACAATGCCCCACCTTTAGGATAAGGTTATGCAATTCCTGTCCAGTGATATGCATAATCAGGTTTGCAGTGCATTTGCAGTATTTACACATTTCACTTGCATCCTTTTGTCCATCGAAATTCACACCCTGAAATAACTTGAGCTTATTTATGGCAATAATGTTATCCTTGGCTGTCACATGTTCATCTTCTTGCATTCACCTATGTACACAACTTGCATGCATCACATCTTCAATGTCGGTATGTGCACCTCCTGTTTTCATGTCTTCGCTATCTGCAATGAAGCCCCTCATGTCTGCCTTTTCTCGTCATTTTGCTGACCACCTCATGCCCATAGTCTATGCTGTAGTCTGCTGTGACTGAAGCCTTCTTTTGAGAGACTGTATGATCTGATCTTTCTGACATTCAAGGTACTTTTTTCCACATTGACATCACCAACTTCACTAACTTATCTCATGTACCAATCTCACTTGAATTTAGTACCACACTTTAGGAGACCTACTAGTGTCAGACTGCACACAATCAAAACATTAGTCTTCGCTACTTGCATGTGAATGTTTTAGTTGCTTTTTCTCTAGATGGGAACTTGAAAGCTTTGAAAACTTGAGCGAATATCTAATCTGCTATCAATTGAAGGCTGGAAGAAAATTGTCTTGTGTGTATTTCACGTGGTTAATTCCATGAAACATTTTAGTAGGAATTCCATTCATCTGCAAAACAAAATTAAGAACACTTACAGTTCCGCAACAAACATATTGTTAGGGATTTTTCACAGCTCACGTGATAATTATATGCAACAACAAAACCCAAAACTGGAAACTATTTAATATTACCAAGTATGATTAGGTGAATGTCAAACCGTGTTCTGGACACAAGCTCAAAGAGAACGAATTGAATTGCCAGTGGTAGAAGTATAATTCCTCGGATGAAAATAGCAAAACGAACACAACAGAGCCTCAGTACAAACAGGAATGACACCAGAAGTCTGCAATGCCAATATTGTGTCTCACACTGAGAATGCTTTGAATGTGCTATAACATAAAATTTCAAAAGATTCTTGGAAGAACAGAACACATCAAAATTTTGTTCGCACAACATTCAGTGCTCAAGGGCGTCGCCACCGGGGGGGTCAGCAGGGACAATCGCCCCCTCTGCCGTGAAACTTGGGGGGCACCGCCCCCCTCAAATTTGAGGAGGCCCCTATCCGCAAATGCACAGCAAAAAAGGTGAGCAAGGAGGCCGACGGGACAGAAGAGCATGCTGTCCACGAGGCCTCAAGACTGACGAGGCCCTCAGGAAATATAATCAGGTCTCTATAAGAGACGTAGAACAGAGATTGGAAGGAGGCCCACAGGACGAAAAAGGGGCCCCCAAGACGAAAAGGAGGCCCCCAGGACGGAAAGGATTCACCCAAGGACGAAAAGGAGGCCCCAAGACGTAAAACAGAGATTGGGATGAGGACCCCAGGACGAAAAGGAGGCCCCCAGGACGAAAAGGAGGCCCCTAAGACGTAGAACAGATATTGGGAGGTGGCCCCCATGACGAAAAGGAGGCCCCCAGGACGAAAAGGAGGTCCCCAGGACGAAAAGGAAGCCCCAGGACGAAAAGGAGCCCCAGTACGAAAAGTAGGCCCCCAGGACGAAAAGGAGGCCCCTAAGATGTAGAACAGAGATTGGAAGGTGGCCCCAGGACGAAAAGGAGGCCCCCAAGACAAACAGGATGCCCCCGGGACGCAAAGGAGGCCCCAAGACGTAGAACAGAGATTGGGAGGAGGCCCCCAGGACTAAAAGGAGACCCCCAGGACGAAAAGAAGGCCCCCAGAACGAAAAGGATGCACCCAAGGACGAAAAGGAGGCCCCAAGACGTTGAACAGAGATCGGGAGGAGGCCCCTAGGACGAAAAGGAGGCCCAAAGACGTAGCACAGAGATTGGGAGGAGGCCCCAGGACGAAAAGGGGGACCCCCCAGGACGAAAAAGGGCCCCAGACGAAAAGGAGGCCCCCATGACGAAAAGGATGCACCCAAGGACGAAAAGCACGCCCCAAGACGTAGAACAGAGATTGGGATGAGGTCCCCAGGACGAAAAGGAGGCCCACAGGACGAAAAGGAGGCCCTGAGACGTGGAGCAGTGATTGGGAGGTGACCCCTCATGACGAAAAGGAGGCCCCAGGACGAAAAGGAGGACCCCAGGACGAAAAGGAGGCCCCCAGGACGAAAAGGAGGCCCTAAGACGTAGAACAGAGATGGTGAGGTGGCCCACAGGACGAAAAGGAGGCCCCCAGGACGAAAATGATGCCCCCAGGACGCAAAGGAAGCCCCCAAGGCATAGAACAGAGATTGGGAGGAGGCCCCCAGGACTAAAAGGAGGCCTCCAGGACGAAAAGAAGGCCCCCGGAACGAAAAGTATGCACCCAAGGACAAAAAGGAGGCCCCCAAGACGTTGAACAGAGATCGGAAGGAGGCCCCTAGGACGAAAAGGAGGCCCCAAGACGTAGAACAGAGATTGGGAGGAGGCCCCCAGGACTAAAAAGGAGACCCCAGGACGAAAAAGAAGGCCCCAAAAGACCCCCAAAAAGAAAAGGAGGCCCCAAGACGTTGAACAGAGATCGGGAGAGCCCTAGGACGAAAAACCCCAAGACGTAGCACAGAGTTGGGAGGAGGCCCAGGACGAAAAGGGGGACCCCCAGGACGAAAAGGAGGCCCCAGACGAAAAGGAGGCCCCCATGACGAAAAGGATGCACCCAAGGACGAAAAGGACGCCCCAAGACGTAGAACAGAGATTGAGATGAGGTCCCCAGGACGAAAAGGCCAAGGACGAAAAGGAGGCCCTGAGACGTGGAGCAGTGATTGGGAGGTGGCCCCTCATGACGAAAAGGAGGCCCCCAGGACGAAAAGAGGCCCAAGACAGAACAGAGATGGGGGCCACAGGAGGCCCCCAGGACGAAAAGGATGCCCCCAGGACGAAAAGGAGGCCCCCAAGGTAAAGTGGGGGGGGGGGGCCCGGGGTAAAAAGGAGGCCCCAGGACGAAAAGGCCCCGGACAAAAGGCCCCAGGACAAAAGGAGGCCCCAAAAGAGGCCCCTAAGACGTAGAACAGAGATGGTGAGGTGGCCCACAGGACGAAAAGGAGGCCCCCAGGACGAAAATGATGCCCCCAGGACGCAAAGGAAGCCCCCAAGACATAGAACAGAGATTGGGAGGAGGCCGCCAGGACTAAAAGGAGGCCCCAGGACGAAAATGAGGCCCAGAACGAAAAGGATGCACCCAAGGACGAAAAGGAGGCCCCTAAGACGTAGAACAGAGATTGGGAGGTAGCCCCCAGGACGAAAAGGGGGCCCCAGGACGAAAAGGAGGCCCCCAGCACGAAAAGGAGGCCCTCAGGACGGAAAGGATGCCACAGAGACGGGCAAGAAACCACCCAGGTTAGACGAAAAGGCTTCCGATGGGTGGCAGGATATTCTTAATTTGGAAAACGAGGCCCCAAGACGGAAGAGGATGCCCCTGCAATATAAAATTAAGACATGATAGGGAAGATTTCTCCGGACGCAATAGGGGCCCCAAGACGGGTAAGAAGGTCTCCGCAGGAATGAGAGAAGGCCACCGAGACCAGCCAGATGAGGCCCGTTATTTGGGAAGAGGAGGACCCTAGAAGAGAAGATCTAGGACTAGGACGCAAAAGCACCCTGCTAAGAGGACAATGAGGTTCCAAACACAGATAAGGAGGCCACCATGACGTGAGAGGAGGTCCCTAATTTGAAAAAGGAGTCACCTAGTAGAGGGTAGGAGTCCCCAAAAATCAAGAGTGTCAAAAATGGCACGGAGGCAACCAGGATTGCAAAGGAGGCCCCTAAATAGAAAAGGATGATCCAGAGACGTGGCAGGAGGCACCTAATTCGGAAGAGAACGACACAAGATTGGAAATGAGACCACATGATGAACCAGGAGGCCCCTAAAATAGGAGATAAAGGCCATTGGATAAGAGAGATGGCTCCCAGGCGGAAAAGAAGGCTCGAAGACGGCGAAGAAGGTCTCCGGGAAATAACAAGGCCACTAAGATAGGAAAGGTTGCCAGTACTTTGGCAGAGGTGGCGCCTGGGAGAGAAGAGGAGTCCACCAGGAGAGACCACCCCTAAGATGGGTAAAGATCGAATCCACACGCAGAGCAGGAGGCCCCCAAGACGTGAGAGGAGGCCCCTAATTTGAAAAAGAAGGCCTCTAGAAGAGAAATAAGGCACCTGCCGGACTCGAGAGGAGTCCCTCAAGAAGGAGTAGGTCTCCAGGACCAAATGAGGCCCCGAAGACCGAAAAGAGTTCCCAGGAAATGAGAGGACGCCCTTAAGATGGGAGTGGTACCAGGTATGGAAGGAGGTGAGGTTTCAAAAATTGAAGATCCCTCAAGACGGGTAAGGCTTTGCCAGGATAAAAGAGGAGGCCCACGAGGCGTGGCAGGAAGTCCCTAATTTGACTGAGAATACCCCTCGAAGATGAGAGGAAGCCCCATGTCATGTTAAAGGGGCCCCAGAATGCAAGAGGAGGTCCTCCAATACGGGGAAGGAGGACCATTGAATATGGAGGAGGGTAGGACACACAAGGAGACGTCGAAAACCGGTAAAAAGGCTCTAGGAAATGAGATGAGACCCTTAAGACGCGACAGGAGGCCTATAATTTGCAAGAAGAAACCCCTAAGAAATAGTAGGAGTCGTATCTGGGTACTTTAAAATCACGATATGGGCCCCAAAAGATCCGGCCGGGGCCCCCGAAAATTACGCTGAGCTTGGGGTACCAAAAATTCACACCCGGACCACGAAAATCATGCCAGGGGCACGACAGGTCGTACCGTGCCCCAACAGTCTAATTGGGACCAAAACAAATGAAGCCGGAGCAACGAAAAACAATCCGGACATGGATAATCACTCTGGGGGCCCAACAATGACGCCAAAAGCCCCCAAAACGCATTGGACCCCAAAACGCACTGGACACCCAAAAAGTGTCGAGGCCGCTATAGCTCGGGCTAGGGATCCAAGAAAATGACGTCCGGGCCCAAAAGATCACATTGGACTCAAAAAGTCCCGTCGCAGCCCTTGAAATCACACTGGAGGCCCAGAAGGTCGCCTGGGGCCCCAAAAGTTGCAGCTGCCCAAAAATCAATCCCTAACCGGAATGTCACTCTGGGACAAAACAAAACTCCTTCAGTGGCCGCAGTACTATATCAAAGGGGTAAATGCCCCCTACATCCTGAAAGGGATAAGCTCCCAAGAATCGTGCCGGGGCCTAAAAAAATCGCGCTGGGGCCACCAAAATTCGCGTCTGTCCAGCAGAATTCGCGTATGGGTCTCCAAATAAATACGGCGAGCCCCGGAAAACGCGCTCCGAGGCCCGAAAAATTCCAACAGGAACCGCCAAAATTGCGTTGGGGCCACAGCTAAATACAATGCGCCCACAAACTCGAACCAGGCGCCCAAATATCGCGCTCGGGACCCACAATTCCCATCGGTAGTCCCGTCGAGGCTCTCAAAAATTGGCGTCTAGGGCCACACGTAAGCACAGTGTGACCACAAACACCGGATCGGTATCCGAAAAAAATCAAGCTGGAGCCCTCCAAAATAAGGAGGGTGGCCGCAAACGTGGCCGCATATCCTCCAAGCTCCGGATATACGCCTGTTGAACGGCGAAAACTTGCACCGCAGAAACGATGACACCAAAAAAAATACTCCAACAAACACATGCACCACATTAACCTCCCCCATCCTCAACTTACAGCTCCTGAATGCCAAACTACCTCAAATTCGCCCTACGAATGACGCAGCAGCGCCATACATTGGAACATTGAAAGCCCAGCTAGTGCGTCAGCAAATTGTATCTGCTGCGCGAGAAATGTGTCCACTAATCCGGCGCTGATCCACACTTTTGGTGATCACCGCTGAGCGGATCAGTGGCGGATCAGTGGCGGATCAGTGGCGGATCAGTGGCGGATCAGTGGCGGATCAGTGGCGGATCAGTGGCGGATCAGTGGCGGATCAGTGGCGGATCAGTGGCGGATCAGTGGCGGATCAGTGGCGGATCAGTGGCGGATCAGTGGCGGATCAGTGGCGGATCAGTGGCGGATCAGTGGCGGATCAGTGGCGGATCAGTGGCGGATCAGTGGCGGATCAGTGGCGGATCAGTGGCGGATCAGTGGCGGATTAGTCATGGCAACGCTCGTTATTTTGCCGATATTTTGCCGATATTTTGCCGATATTTTGCCGATATTTTGCCGATATTTTGCCGATTACCAGCACGCCGCTGAGCCTGATCCGATCCGCCCGAAATCCGCCTGCCCATGGAAACAGAGTCAGTCATCACAGCGCCGCACCGTTATCGAATGGCTGTCGCACACGTACCCTCTGCACACGGTGCAGGCCGTCTTGCTTTTCTTCAGCTTGTTTTTCTGAGCCCTGTAGCCGACCCCCTTCAGTGCTCCCATGCACACGTGACAGCGGCCTGGGGTCACCTGCTCGGTCGGCTCTGGCAAGGGCCTCTTCTGCTTCAGACACCGGTTCAGGGAGCACTCCAGAGTGGCCACAGTCCGTCGGTTGCGTACTCCTGCCGCAGAGTATACTGCTGCCCTCTCCTCCATCTGCGGCCGGCACAGAGCCAGGCCCAGGCCGCGCAGGAACAGTCGCCGGCCCCCACCCTTGCGTGAGTTTGATCTCACCGAGTCTGGCACGTTGGTGCTGAAGACGTGGTAGGCGTTCAGGGCGGCCACGTTCGCCATGAAGAGGAAAACAGCCGTCGTCCACCTCCTTTTCGGCACCCTGGTTGGGTACGCCTCCAGCATGGCATCGCACAGGTCGACACCGCCTTTGGTTGCATTGTAGTGAAGGATCACCTCCGGCTCCTCCGTATTGATGTCGATCCGGGCGGCGGTCTCGTGAAATGTGGAGGCTACCAGCACCACCTTGCCGGGCTTGGGGCAATATGGCACGAGTGTCACGCCCTCCCGGTAGCAGGCGATGGTGGAGCCCGGCTGCCGGCCCTGGGTCGCCTTCACCTCCGCTGGAAGAAGCCGGCGATTGGCCTGGATGATCCCCACCACCGACAGCTTGCCGATCATCAGCTCCTCCGTGACGTCGAGAGACGTAAAGTAACTACCCATTGTCACATTACGTCCCGTCCCGTGCAGCTCCCGCGTCAGGTACTTCACAAGCTCCACCACAGACGCGAAGGTGGAGTTTGGCGTCGCTTGCTGCGGGCTGGTCGGTTTCCCGGCGTATGGCCAGAGTTTCCAGATATACCGAAACTCGGCATCGGCCACCGACCCAAACAGAATGCCATATTTGCCGGGCTTCGATGGCATGTAGACCTTGAAGCCGCAGCGCCCCCGGCACCGGACGAGCGTCTCGTCCACGCAGACGTCGTCCGACGGTTTCAGGTGGCGTCGCAAGTCTTCGTCAAACACGCCGAACACCTCGCGAAGCAGGCAGAATTTGTCGGCTTCGCGTCTGACCGGTCGGGATGTGATGTCGTCAAACCGAAGGCATCGCAGGAGCCTCATGTAGCGACGGTGGCTCATTGTCAGAGGTCAAGAATGTCGCCAACTTGCCTACGCTGGTAGGTAGCAAGATTGGCCCTCAATATCTCACTGAAGTAGCAATTTATCCATGACGTATTGAAATAAAAAGAAGTGACTGGTCACGAATGCTTTCCACAAAAACTAGTTTTGTAACGAACAGAAGACATCCAGATTATGAAATATCACTGACTAAAAGGCTGCTACAGTATTGAGCGATACTGCATCACCCCATGGGTTTGCCCATGACATCGGTGGTTGCTTAATTAATACAGTACTATTTTGGTACTGAGTATCCGTTTACGAACCATATTATTCCAAGACCCATCTCTATGTCATTGTATATAGAGGGATGAATCGCCAACGCTTACTTCACCAGGTAACAAGTGCTGGTAACTTTGATTGTGTTATTGGGCGTGATATGCACATAAAAACATGTATTGCACATGATAATACATTTCCAGGCATTTAACACTCGCACGTCCGGCGGTCCGCGCCAACTTCGCATGTCCGGGGGGGGGGCAGATGTCTGCCACCCCTAAGATCTCGAGAACTATGCTAGGTAGCGACAAACGGAAAACGGCTTTGGATAGCTGGTGACAAGCTCTATCGAAAGTATTTCTGTCATTTTCTCGCTCAGGTCAATATTTAGGTCACTGGGTCATCATATGTCAAATTCGACCATATCGGGTGGGACCCTCAGATATTGGCACATATCTCAGGACCTGTAACAGATAGAAACAAACTGAAAATGCTATTCGACAGCCCTTGAAATGTGCTATCGACATACGCTGTGTAATTTAAGGTCAGGTCAACAGATGGGTCACCGAAACAATGACCTCAGGTCAAGGTCATGGGGTAGAGTAGGGAGGTCATGTAATATATCAATCGACACGTCTTGGCGATACAAGCACAATGACGGTAATTTCAGCCTTCTAGCTCAATGCATTGCGATATAATGCGCAGAAATGTGCTAGTGATTTCAGGTGACCTCAGCTGACCTTGGTGGGGCCACTGAGCAAAAATGTCGCCGATAGCATTGCGAATAGCTTCCAACTACACGCCATAATGGTTGGAGGTCATTCCGAGAGCAAATATGTAACCAGGAAACATTTGTATATTTTTCCATAGGCCTATAATGGGTAAGCCATGGCCACGACCTGACCTCAGGTCAACGCTACAAAAAAACCGTGATATACATATTATAGACCCTGATAAGATCATGACGTGATATAAGTTTGAAATCAATCGCCCAATTATTGTGGGAGTGATGCCACCTAGAACTCGGAGGGACATTAGGTCACTTCGCCTGACCTGGTGACCTGACTTGAGATGACCCAGGGTCAAAAATTTCTGAGGATATGCGGAAAAGACGAATGAGCAGCCATGCGAGGTTTGGCCTTGCTAACCCGATTAGTATGGCGGCAAAGTAGAAAAAACCGCAGGGGAGGGGGGGGCAGATATCTGCCCCCTCCCCGGACGTGCGCGGGTTAAATAATAAATTAAACTATAATTAGTTGAATTATGGTCATATCAATGAAAAACTAGCAGCAGACACCCCAAAAGAACCATAGTGCAGGAACAAATAACGCCAACGCGAACGCCAACGTCTGGGTAACGTGTTACTTGAGTTACAATTATGGAGTAGAGCAGGTGGCGTTGCGAACAAGTGAGGAGCTAAAAAGTTGGCAGCACCGTCGCTCACAAGGAACAATATCATTTAAGCCGGATCCAGGTAGCAAAAGTGCATGTTTTGTTCTCGTAGGTAGCAGTCTAGAAACATTCTTGACCTCTGCTCATTGTGGCTGAGAGGGGCGCCGGTGCAAACACACCCTTGAACAGGTCCTCAGCTGTGCTGTTTGCACCCACGCAGCCCCACAGCAGCGAGAGGCCGACAAAAGCCATCAGCTCTGAACGTGTCACTGTAGCGTACATCTGGAGATGAGATGAGTCCGGATCCTTTGTGGTACTCTCATACTTTGCCTTCTCATCCAGCAGTTTTTCATTGGTGTATTTTAGTCAGGTCGATCACGCCGTCTTGAAGCCCAGCATGAATGCTGCAGTATCCGATGATACGGTCTTCGCCTCCCCGATGAGACCTGGCCTCTGGCGCGTCAGGTTCACTTCCAACCTCCTGGAGCGTCAGGTTCACTTCCAGCCTCCTGGAGCGTCAGGTTCACTTCCAACCTCCTGGAGCGTCAGGTTCACTTCCAACCTCCTAGAGCGCTGGGCAGACAGCTGCAGTGACCACTCAGCCACTGTGTTGTTGCGGCGGTCACGCACGCAGAAGGCGCCCGGATTTTGCAGAAGTGGGACGTACTCGCCTTCCTCCAGGGTACGCTTCGACTTTGTCAGCTCTTTCTGCACGCTCCGAACGCTGGGTGCTGGAACGGGCTGGTCCCGCAGTACGGAGGCGGCCACGGCTCCAGGGCTGGCAGCGCCGGTCGCATCAGCTGACGTGCCAGCTGATGGACTGGCTGACGGGCCGGCTGACGAGCCAGCTGACGAGCCGGCTGACGTGCCGGCTGACGGGCCGGCTGACGGTCTGGCTGACGTGCCGGCTGACGTGCTGGCTGACGGGCTGGCTGACGTGCCGGCGGCAGCGGCTGGCTGACGGGCCGGCTGACGGGCCGGCTGACGGGCCGGCGGCAGTGGCTGTAAACACAGAAATGTTCTCGTCATCCGTATTGTCTTCGTCTGGAATGTACTTCTTCTTCTTCTTCTTCGCTGTCCGAGTCCGAGGGTGCTTTAAGTTCGTCTTCACCGGAGTCGATCAGCGGGATGAGATGCGCTGCTTCAGCGGCGCTAAGCCTGCGGAGGGTACTGCGGGACATGATGAGCGCTCAGTTTTTCGTCCGACCTGTACGGACTCCGACCAGAAAAAGCTTCACCGCACACCTGTTTTCACAAACGCACAACTCCTATCGACACACGGTGTGGTAAAGCGATACAGGGCTGACCAAACCAATCACCATGTCTCTAGTCCTACAACTATTATCGTGGTCGCGAAGTTCTTGTCTACAGTTTGATCTTCGTGCCGGACTTCAAAGAATGCTGACCGAAGTCATTGATATGCTCGATACACCCTCGTCAAACATCGCGAATCTTTCATGTCCCGCCGCAGTAGTTGAGGAATCTTTGAACAGCGACAAACAATAAGGTGCTGTGCGAACAGACAGATCGGTGTCTGCCCATCTCCCGCTCAAGTTACCAGAACCGGACCGGCCGCCAGACTGGCCGGCGGGCGGCCCTGCGCAATCGGCTTCACGAAGAAAGGGCTGAAGTACATGAATGAAATGTGTAAACGCTTAGGCTCACAATGACAAAAACAGTAGTGTTCAGGATGTGTAGGGAGTAACATGCGAAATGGCATGAACCGCATGACAGTCATTTGCGTTTATGACAATCCTCCAGTTGACCTAGTTTGGTTCCATTAACCTGTCATGAACATGACTTGACTTGATCTCGGTGACCTTACATGATCTTGGGACTATATAGCATAACAATATACAACAAACAAGTCTCTAGTATTGCCAAGATAGTATTGCCCTCTTGCCGATAAACGGGAATCGAATCAGCGCCGATTTTTGTGGCCTGGCGCTGCGAAATGTTTTAATTTTGGCAGCCTCTAACTCGAGAAAAAAAAAATTGCGGCGATTTTCGTTTTTCTTACTTTAAGCGACGTGCCGGACGCTTTAAGACAGGTACACAAATAATGGCGTATATCGACCGGTACAATCGAGAGATATTCACGAAAAACAGGAGGGGTGGGCGGATTTGCCCCCCCCTCAAGTGCGCGTGTTAAATTCCCCACAACCGGTTTAATGCAAGGTTCAGTTCTTAGTCCTCTTTTTTTATTCTTGGGGGGAGAGTGATTTTTTAGGCGTGCCGGACCATAAAGGTCATTTGCGCCGCCTTTAAAGCGAGTACGTTACATGTCTGTCTATAAAGCGAGCGTTTGTGATCAAGGTGCAGGCAAGTGGACATTTACGTTAAGGATTTTTACGTTAGTTTGCGTGATATTTTAGGTGCTGAAGGCGAGGGTCTGGGTTGGGGACAGCTCCCTGATGTCTAAATGGCTTAGTTTTGCTTTACTCCTCCACAAGATAATTCGCAGTTTGGGTGGGGGTGGAGGTGTTTTGAGAGTGGCGAGAAGTTGATTTTGCCAGGGTGCCGGCTTTAGCCTACTCTTATCGAAGAGCACCGAGGGATCTTTACCGTGCGAACAAGGAGGTAATTGTTCACACCGCCTATCACGCCGACCGCCGCGTGTTAGTTGTTAGTAGCGGGTTAGTCTAAGCATGCCATGCAGGGTTGTCAGTTGGGTTAGTACGATGTTTTGCAATTCGGCTCTTCTACGTCCGCTGTTCCTCTGGGTAGCCGTTTACGTTATGCGTTGCTAGGCAAATCGGCTCATCTACGTCCGATGGCTCCTCTGGGTAGTCGTTTTACGTTATGCTAATTTTATTTTTATTTTTGTTTATGTTTTCCTAAAGGAAGTCGGCTCGTCTACTTCCGACGGCACCGCTAGGTAGCCATTTATTTCTAATTGAGAAGCAAATCGGCTCATGTACGTCCGACGCCATGCGGGGATGGCTATTTACGTGTTTCCTACGAGTGTTTCGCGGTCATGCATTGCGAGTTGATGTGAGTGTTGGTGGTGTGGTGCCTACAGTGCTCCTGCTAGTTTTGTGGCATACAGATATTCAAATAGCAATTGAAGGAGTTCTGGGTGCTTGTCACCCAGAAGCGATGGAAGCGATAGGGTGATGCCCTCTTTTTGGCAAAATGCCTTAAGTGGTTGTCTTTGAGAGCTAAAGCTACTACAGTCTAGCAGGATGTGGCCTATGCTTAACGTGGTGTTGCAGGTGCCGCAGTGCGGTGTTGTATATTGGTCACCCTCTAATTGAGGCTGTGTTAGTTTTGTGCAACCAGTTCTAAGTCTAGTGAGGATGACCTCTTTTTGTCGGTGATATTGATTTGATGTGTTCCATGTACCTATTGTTGGTTTGATTGCGTGGGTGTGGTTGGATTTTTGTTGTGTTGAGTTATGTTGTGTCCATGTGTTCTGTTGATGTTGGCGAATGTGGAGTTGTAGAAGTGCTTTGCAATCGTCTATCAAATATTCCACGCTAGGGTAAGTGTTCAATGCTAAGGCTTGCTTTGCGAGCCGGTCTGCTTCTTCGTTACCTGGGATGTTGGCGTGGCCCGGAATCCAGAGGAAGGAAAAGTTCATGTTTACGTTATGGGCCACGAGTTGTTGGATTATATCAATGAAGTGATGTGGACAGTCGTGGGTGTTGCTAACTGACTGGAGCACAGATTTGGAGTCTGAGCAAATTACTACGTTTCTAGCTTTACGTCTCATGAGAATGGTGATAGCGGTCAAAATGGCCATTGATTCAACGGAGTAGATGGAGAAGCTATCCGATAGACGCTTGGAAAGTCTGGTCCAGTGATGCCGAGACCTGGTTGCCTACCTTGACCTGGAGACCTGGTCCAGTGATGCCGATGCCTACCTATTCCTCGTGTTTCGACCAATCCGTGAATACGAGTGATTTGTGTTTGTTGTTTTCGGCGAACTTGTGGAAGAGGCCAAGAATTTCCGCCGATGTGATAGTGGATTTCTTCTCCGAGCGCAAGTATTCGACCTTTGGTTGACTGAAAGTCCAGAATGGCCTAGTGGGCGGTCGAGTTGCAGTGGCTGGCATTGCGACGTTAAGATCTGAGAGAGCCGTGGAAATTTGAATGCTATATGGTGGAAGTTTGCGCGCAAATCGGCTCTTGTCGCATCTGTCAGGCGTAAAGCAGCGCTGTGCTGGATTATTTTTTAATGGTTTTGATTTTATGTGGTAGCGGCACAGCTGTTGTGTCCTCCGGGCGTGTTTGAGTCCACTAGAAGACTGGCTATCGGTGTGGTGCTGAGGGCACCTGTGGCTGCTCTGATGCAGCTGTTTTGGATGATTTCTAAATTTCGGCTCTGGCTCTCTGAAATGGTGGCAAAAATGATGCTGTTGTATTCTAGGATGGGTCGTATGATTGATGTGTACAGTCGCAGTAGTGTTTTCCTATCTCCACCACAGTATGTGCCTGCAAGTGCACGCAGTATGTTGACGCGCGTCGCGTATAGCTTCGAGATGGAGGTGGTGTTGGTGTTGAAACTGAGTATTTCGTCTAAGTTCACTCCTCAGAACTTGAAGCTTTTCACCTGTTCGATGGCTTTGCCATCGATTTTAAGTAGAGTTTTGGGTGTTGGGCGGAGACGACTATATGTGACGGTGGCCGATTTTTCTGCGGACAGGGTGAAGCCACAAGTTTTGCACCACTTTGCAATGTGGTCTAGTACTGCTTGAATGTTTTTTTTTCCCAGCTTAGTCCAAATTCAGTCATCACCGACAACTTCTCGGCCAAAATTGCACTCTATGCAGACGACATCGTATTATGGACATAACACGAAACACCAACTCACGCATTAACAACACTAAAAACGCTCTAACAGAACTACACAACAAACTCGCATTACTAAATCTGCACATCGCGCCACACAAATCCAAATGCATACTGTTCGGCTATAAACGATACAGATTTACAACCACTGAAATTAGACCATACACCCATACCATTTGTTACCACAGCAACATTCTTAGGCATCACATTAGACCCACAACTCACCTTTCGGCCACACATCTTAAGTACTCAAAAACGCGCATAAAAGAAAACAAACATATTCCGAGCATTATCCGGCCCAAATTGGGGATCCGATCGAAATTCACTACTGACTTTATACAAATCGGCCAATCATGGAATATGGATCCCCACTTTTCGAAAACGCATCTAAATGAAACCTTAAAATTATTGACACACTTCAAAATCAATGCCTAAAAATAGCTACAGGAGCATACACCATTTCACCCTCTCTCGCTCTTCACATATACAACCACATACCACAACCACAACACAGACGCACAGAGGCACTACTCAGATACCACTACAAAACACAACTCATTAGACAACACCCATGTACTCAGGCACTACAAATTCGCACCAAACGCATATACCAACTCATGAAGAAAACACAGCTTAAGACTACAATAGGCTGCCACATTCACCAACACGCAAATGGCTTGCATATCACACTCCCCACATCAAAACAACTCCCACCGCCCACTGCATGGTGGAAACACCAAACACCCACCACACACTATATCATTGACAAACCGAAACATACATACACAGACACAGAAATGCAACAATTGTTCCTTCAATTTATATCACAATACGCAAAATACAATATCATCCACACCGACGGCTCAAAATCACACACAACACAGCAGACGGGCACAGCGGCGGTGCTGTACCCTAGTGCAGCACCGCCCAGCGTCATCCTGCGTGCCCGTCTGCACGACACAGCATTTACATACACATTGTAATTATATGCAATCTTTTCGGCCTATTCCACTGTCTACAACACAAAAATGTAATACAACATCATAGCCACTGACGCAAAATCTGCAATACAAAGCATAACACCCTACACCACATTCAAACACACCCTAATCCAAAAATACTGCACATACATACCACTTCTCCTCTGGATACCTAGCCACATAAACACGCAAGGCAACGAATACGCAGGCACCGAAGCAAACATAGCCACAACACTGCAACAAACCACATGCGCTGGTGCTGCCCATACTCTCAATCCGACTATACCCCACCCCACTATACCCCCTCAATACCCCACAATACACCAGGTAATCAACAAACACATTCAACAAACATGGGACTCAGCAAGAACACGACTCCACCAAATACACCCAAAATACGAACAATGACATACCATCAATCAAAGCACCAGGTTTAAAGAAAGAATACTGACACGACTACGCATCGGACACACAGCACTCACGCGCCCTTACCTCTTTCTAAACCATCCACGATCACAATGCACAACATATCACCGAACGCTTACAATCAAAAACATACTCACATACTGCACCAAATACACTAACCAAAGACAACATATCACAAACTACTGCACCACGAACAACATCGCACTAAGCCTCATCACGCTTCTGAACGATGAACATCCAACATTTCACGAACATATCTTCCACTTTCTCTCTATCACACACATACTGGAACAACTGTGCAAAAAAAATGAAAAAAGGTAACGGGCAAAAAAAAGTGAAAAGATATGTTAAAAAAACAAGAATAAATGAACAAAGGAATGGAAATAACTAAAAGATACGTTCAAAAACAAAAGAGAAAAACCATTATCCCTAAAGTGTTATATGACTTCATGTTCTTGTAATATTCCCACAATATGACGATGCCCCCACCCCCCCCCCCCCACTACACCCCATACCCCAAATCAGCACCGTCCGGACTGGCAACCCTTCTACTTCACTTTCCACCACTGCATCATCTTCAGCCTCCGACCAGATCTACCGCCTCATCTCCAAGACAGCTCAACTCAACTCTGTCCAGCTCTACTCTGTTAACTTCAAGACGGCCTCAATTCTACTCCTACACCTTTCATCAATTCAACATTGCTAATCCTTTTTCTTCTACTTCCCCGACTACGATGTTCCTCACACCCTAACCCGCAGCTACATTTACACCTCTACACAACACCGGAACACCGGAAACAGCCGAAATCACCAACAGTGTGGCAGGCTGGCCAAACTCAACCACACACACATACACAACATAAATGCTGCTAGCGCAAGTGTACTGATGGCAGATATACGTACGAAAATGTACGTATGCACAAATGTATGTATGGCAGATGTACAGAAGCACAGATGTGCATGAGCATAAAAGTACATATGGCAAATGTACTTGTCGCAAATGTACATGGGAGCAAATGTGCGTATGGAATATATGTACCTAACCAAGTATACGTAAGCGCAAATGTATGTATGCTCGTTCGTACACTGGCTCTTTCGTATATTCGCTCTGAAATATTTTTTAGTTTGGGTATATTTGCGCTTTCGCACCTTGCGCATACCTACATTTGCGCATGCATACACTTGCGCATGAGTGCATTTGCCTTTACGTTCTTTTGCATTTGCGTACATTTGCGCTTACGCACCTTGACACTTCCGTACATTGACACGTATGTACATTTACGCTTTCGTAGAATTGCGCCTACGTACAATTGCCATACGTACAATTGTCATACGTATATGTACATGTACGTGCGCACATGTGCGTACAGTACGTGCGCTTACGTACAATTGTCATACGTACATCTGCGCTTACATGCAATTGTCATACGTGCTTACGTGCATTTTCTTTACGTACATGTGTTCGGTTACCCTTGATAGCATGAAACTTGTCCAATGCCGAAATAACATACGTATCCCGGTGTGGTGTGGTGTTTAGGGCTTCTGAGCCTTTCCCGCTTAGTGTATGCGGTACACAATCGTTCAGCGAAACACGACGCGACCCACTGCCATTGTGACGACGGCTACCCGCCTCGGGGCACACCGGCCACGTGACATAACCTAACACGTCACACGTCACTAACATGTCACTAACACGTCACTAACACGTCACTAACACGTCACTAACACGTCACCGGCAAATGTGCCTCTTCCTGTCCAACGTAGTATGCTGGCGCGTTTTCTCCCATGGTGACCTGTTTAGGACAGATGCACGTGACACAGTCAAAGCGTGTCGAAACTCCGAAGCTTGTCTTCCACAACGTCACGCTTTCGCATGCAAGGGTGCACAACTAAGTCGTGGAAGAGTGCACACTCACGCCTGCCGTCGTAACCACAGGCTGCCGTCGAGCCGCTGGCTATCAGGTCAGCGTGAGCTGCTTCACGCTTGCCACGACCACACCCTGGACAAGGGTCATACATCGGATCTGGAAACAGCATTGTGAGAGGGTGACGGGTCAGTCAGCTGGGTAACGAGACCGTGTTGCGCGACGTTGCTTAAATCTTATCAATTCTGTCCAGTGCAAGGCTATAGCGCAACGTCACGTAATCACTGTGCAGAACACCCTGAACAATCGCACCGCCGTGGGCACAGTACAGTCCCCGCCCAGGTCACGGCCCGGGTCACACGGAGGTCACGGCGCCGCTGAGGCGCCATATAAGCTCGCCGTGGCAGCCAGTCAGCACCACAACTCCAGCGTCCGGAGCCGTAGCCGCAGCCTCTCACCATGAACGTCAAGTTGGTGGTGAGTGCAGTTGTGACTCGGGAGTCACGGTGGCCTGACAACCGAGTCAGAATCGTCGTGGGTTCGAATCTCACCTGCGGCGCCGTGTTTTCCGTCCGCAGCAGGATGTGGGACGGTGTGGAGAGTTGGTCATACTGAATGGCTTTCGTGACACATTGGTTTAACCGTACCAAAATATTTGCCCATATAAATATTTGACTTGTCTGAGCCTGTTCGTAGGCATGCCACGTTTTGGACACTGGAGGCTCCTAGCTGATGCTCACACGCCCATATGTGGGCGCGCATGAAGTGGATGGATTTCTGACAAAGGCATGGGCAGCACACAAGTAGTGGCAGTTCAGTGTTGTGCCTAATGCTAACAGCGTCCCCATTTGATCCACAGTGTGAGGATTACGTCATGTGTGCTCTGCATCTTCATTTAATTTTTCACGTTCCGCCTATGCTGTCCAAGAGCCATGTGTATACCGAGTTGGAAATAGTGTTTAGATTTTCACTAAAGGTTCTTCTTGGAGGGTCAATGTGGTTGCAAAACAAGCGTCTTTCTCGCCCGAAGGGTTTCTGGTTCGGTTCTAACTGACTGCGTAATTCCAACATTCTGCGCCCGTCTAGCGCGCAACAGTGGACCAGTGGGACAGTGGGATAGCGAGACAGTGGGGAAGTGGTACAGGGGGACAGCGAGACAGTGGGCCAGCGAGACAGTGGGGCAGTGGTACAGTGGGACAGCGAGACAGTGGGTTAGTGAGACAGTGGGTTAGTGGGACAGTGGGTTAGTGGAACGGTGGGACAGTGAGACGGTGGTACAGCGGCGATTCCAACAAGCCAGTTGAGTGAGCCACGCAAGGGTTAAATTTTCCTCATTGGAGGTTTGTTCTTTCCAGCTGGTTCTGCTCGTCGCCATGGTGGCAATGGTGGCTGCGTACGGCGGCCGTGGAGGCGGCCACGGAGGCGGCTACGGAGGCGGCTACGGCAGGCATAGCAGCGGCTACGGCGGCCACGGTGGCGGCTACGGCAGCCGCGGAGGCCGTCACGGCCGGTCACTCGGCTACGGCAGCTACAGTCGCCGCAGCTACGGCGGTCACGGAGGCGGCTACGGCGGCTACAGAAGCGGCGGCTACGGCTACGGCTATCACTAGTGTGCCCCGGCGCTCGGAGGATGGTCTGCAATCGTCTTTGTCAGCTCTGTCTTATGTGCGATGACGGTGTGTTGAGATTGTCTCGTACAGAGAAGATTCTCGGTATACCGCCATGGTGATCAATACTAGTACTACATTACGAAATACAAATGTCTGAAAACGAGATGTTGACAGTCGCTTGGTGCATCAATGTTTCCAGGAATGTTAAATGGAACGAAACACACGATAGCAAAAGTATTTTGCATTTGACTTCAGCCATGAATCTGAAGAAAAATAACTGGAATTTCATGGGCTTTGCTCTCCGACAAGCATCCGACCAGTTTCCTCCGGTTGCAATGCCTGGTTAAGAACATTGCATTGGGCGATAGTGCAGTGAATCATCCGTCAACTGACCGCAAGATGATGGTCGTGTGATAGTCGCATCTGTGCCGGAAAATTATATACGTCTTGATATTTCCAAGGACATGTGTTTCTGTTCTCTTCACCCCAATGTCCGCAGATACATTGTGCTTGAAGCCCAGTGATTCGTTCATCGAGGGTCACCACGCAGCCCACTGGCATTGTGCCGTACTGCTACCCGCCTCGGGGCACACCGGCCACGTCGCACGATAATCACGTGACCAGCAAAAGTCGCCTCTTCCTGTCCAACGTCGTATGCTGGGGCGCCCTCTCCAATTACGACATGGACAGAGTAGATTCGTTCACAGTTCAAATGTGTCGAACTTCCATGCCTGTCTTTCCAGAAAATAACGCATTCACATGCGCAGGGGAGGGGTACGTAACCGAATTTCGCAATTGCGGAAGAGTGCGCACGCACGCCTCAATACCTCAGGCCGCCGTCGGGGCGCAGTCCAACACGTAATTCATGAGCGACATCATGAGAGGAACACCACGCCCTGCACCGTCGCCAGACCGTGTGCAAGGTGCCGGCCACGCCCCGGCCACGGCCCGAGTCACCCGGAGGTCATAGCGCTGTATTGGACGATCAATGTAGTAGCGACTGGAGCACCGTTTCAACCGAAGGGTTTCGGGTTCGAGACTAACTGACCGTGCGGAATTCCACCATTTTGCGACCGCTTAGAGTGGGACAGCGGGACAGTGGGACAGTGGGCAGTGGGACAGTGGGTCAGTTGGACAGTTGGACAGTTGGGCAGTGGGCCAGTGGGACAGTGGGGCAGTGGGCAGTGGGGAAGTGGGACAGTTGGACAGTTGGGTAGTGGGACAGTGGGGCAGTGGGCAGTGGGGCAGTGGGTCAGTTGGACAGTTGGACAGTTGGACAGTTGGGCAGTGGGGAAGTGGGCAGTCGGGCAGTGGGACAGTTGGACAGTGGGGCAGTGGGGCAGCGGGCAGTGTGGCAGTGGACAGTGGGTCAGCTGGGCAGTTGGACAGTTGGGCAGTGGGACAGTGGGTAGTGGACAGTGGGACAGTGGGAAACTGGGACAGTGTGACAGTGGGATAGTTGGGCAGTGGGACGGTGGGATAGTGGGTCAGTGGGATATTGGGACAGTGGGACGGTGGGAGAGTGGGACGATGGGCAGTGGGACAGTGGGACCGTGGAAGAGTGAGACCGTGGGACAGTGAAACAGTGAAACAGTGGGGCAGTGGGACAGTGGAATAGTGAGACAGTGTAATAGTGGGACAGTGAGACATTGGGACAGTGGGATAGTGGGAGAGTGGGACGATGGGACAGTGGGACATTGGGGCAGTGGAACAGTGGGAGAGTGGGACAGTGGAATAGTGAGACAGTGGGACAGTGAGACAGTGGGACAGTGAGACAGTGGGACAGTGGGACAGTGAGACAGTGAGACAGTGGGACAGTGGGACGGTGGGACGGTGGGACGGTGGGACGGTGGGACAGTGGGATAGTGTAACAGTGGGACAGCTGTGGCTGCAGCGGGATGCTGGCGTTGCGTGGTGGCTGATCAGTGCTCCACACCAGGGTCAACATTTCCTCATCGGAGGTCTATTCTTTTCAGCTCTTTCTGCTCGTCGCCATGGTGGCAATGGTGGCCACTACGGCGGGTACGGCCGATACGGCAGCTACGCTGATACGCGCCGGTCATTTCTAAGCAGGTATGCAAAAATGGTAATGCAGGTTCAGCAGGTAATGCTCAGAGATTCTTTAGCTTCTCCGAATTTAATACTAAAAAGTGTAATGTTGGATCACTGGAGGTAGATGGGGAAATAGTGGTTAATAATGGTGATATTGTGGAATTCCTAAGCAAGCAATTCTCACCAGTCTTTACTAAGGATAGTTATGATACAATAGAAACAACTGAAGGTTTTGCCATGACAGTTGATAGGCTGGAGGATCTTACAATAACAATAGAAGCTGTAGAAAAGCAGTTGCAGAATATAAAACCTAATAAAGCTTCTGAACCAGATGATATAAATAAATGTTAGTATCTTAGTAGAGTGTGCTAAAGCTTTAGCAGTTCCCTAGGTATCATTTTCAGGCGGTCTATGGAATTTTCTGAAGTACCCGAAGATTGGAGAAATGCAAACGTAGTACTAATTTTCAAAGAGTGAGTTATGTAATGTTTATGAAACTATAGGCCAGTCAGTTTGACCTCAATAGTTTGCAAGGTACTATAAAACTGGTTCAGGAGAATGTTCAGATTCATCTTGATAGGTAAAACCTTTTAAGGGATACTCAACATGGATTTCGATCTCAAAGGACTTGTTTAACCTATTGGAGTCATGGAGTATGTTACTAAAGAAGTAGACAATCAAAGCAAGATGGATGTTGTGTCCTTGGACTTTAGCGAAGCTTTTGATAAAGTTCCACATTTCGTGGTCCGACACCAGACCAGTCAACTCCAATTAAACGGCTGAATTTTGACCGAGAGTTTAGCGTGCCTTCAACGAACCGACAAGGCCGCCCCGGTGGCTCGTCCCCGGCCTTATCGGGCCAGCTGCCACCCGCCACTCCCGCACATCTGCATCAGCCCAGCTGACGCATGCAATAGCCTACCACCTTGCTGCACCTCAGCATGTATATGATGCCCATGTCCCATGCCTGGCGATCCCCGTTGGCTCGGGGGTTGACCCACCTGGTTTGGTACACTGCTAATATTAAGTTGTCATTTGTCCTCTTCATTCCGAAAGTACGGTTTAAAAATAAGAACGTAGTGGCCCTGGCTTCGTGGGAGATCTTCAACCTGACGTGTAATGCAAGCAATGTGACTTTTCATGATTGGATTGACCTGCGTCAAGTAAGAGCCTGAGTGTTTCGGACAAGTTTGTGCAAGTATATGGACACTAGCGCGACCTTTATCAACAGCCGGGAGGCTTGAGAAGATCCTGTCTGATCGATATCTTACCGGAGATCAAGCCAAGAAGCTGTCCACCGTTCAAGTTCCCCTCCCGCCCACCCAGCTGTCTCGTGGGTGTCCTTCTCAGGCATCTAAGGGGAAGTCCGCCCTCCCCCCGGGTGACGTCAGACACCCGGACCACTAGTTGGTGCTTAGCCGGACTAGCCGACTGGCGCCATTAATTGGTTCCCCGCCAGATTAGCCGACGCAGTCCCCTCCCACTCCCCTTCGGCCCAGCGGCGCTCTCGGGCGCCGTCGGGAAACCGAATTGGACCGGCGACCAGCCTCGACTGTTTTTGTTCCATCCCACCCAATAGGCTAGATCCGAACAGATGAACCTTTCTGGTTTAAAGGATCGGGCTAGTGGTCTTCGGATCGTGACTTCGCCCGCCTTTGCACGACTGATCCCATACCACAAAACTCTTTGTCTCTGTCCCCATGTCCACGTCAGTTCTTTTCACCCTTCTCCTCGTAGCACCCCTTTCAGGGTGTCTTTCTTGTCTGCACCCTTTCAGAGCGCACTTCTCATCACACACACACTCCTCTCCTCTCCCCCCGTGTGTCAACCCCGCCCCGGTATGCCGGGGCCCCGCCCTGGAGCCCCGGCCCCGCCACCACGAGATCCTCCTGACGGGGAATCATTCAACCACGCCCCGGTCAACCACGCCCCGGTATGCCGGGGCCCCGCCCTGGAGCCCCGGCCCCGCCACCACGAGATCCTCCTGACGGGGAATCATTCAACCACGCCCCGGTATGCCGGGGCCCCGCCCTGGAGCCCCGGCCCCGCCACCACGAGATCCTCCTGACGGGGAATCATTTGTGTTGGCAACCAGGAAGGAGGTGTCCTGAGACCGCATGTCGCCCTTCCCCGTAGCGAAGGAACTGGATAGATGGACGGGGGGTGGGGGGTAGTGTCGGCACGAACCATCAGGTCGGGCGCGCTACTGGTAAGAGTCCGTGACCCAAGCCAGACCAGGGCCCTCCTCCAGCTCAGCCATTTCCTGGCCTTCCCTGTTGAGGTTGTCGTCGCCGACCGCCTCAACAACTCGTTTGTGACGGTATGCGCCCCGGAGCTGGCGCACCTCCCAGAGGAAGAGCTCCTGGAGGAACTGACCCCCCAGGCGGTATGCGAAGTAGTGCGACTTGGGCGCCCCTCTGCCTCATCCCCGAGCCCGCTGCCCAAATTGGGGTACAGGTCGCTGGCTCCGCTGACGCACTTCCACGCCGGGTGCCTGCGGTACCCTGTGTTGCCGCCCGCGGACCGCACCGCCCAAACGGTGCGGATTCTGCCAGCGATATGGCCACCACAGCGGAGTCTGCCACGCCCCCAACCCTGTGTGCCGCCACTGCGCGGAGACCCAGGTTGGTTGGTTATTGGTTTTACGACACGTCGACCGTTGAGTCATGTAGCGTCGCCAATCTCTCACGCCGATTGGTCGCGGGCGAAGAGTAGCGACAGGTGAGACTCGAACCCACAGCCTTTCGATTGTGGAACATCTTGCCCTAGACCTCGTCCCCCCGGAGACTCACGCTGCAGCCCAGTGCAAGCCCCGCTGCCATCCTGCGCGGGCCCACACCCCGCCTCATACCCCCGCTGTCCAGTCTGGTTGGACGCAAAGGGGCAGCAGCAGCAGCGCCGGACAGCCCCCCCCCCCCCCAGCACCGCCCTCGACGCAGAGGCCAACCTCTGCCTGGGACCAACCGCTCCTCCAGCCCCTCTAGCCGACCCCGGCCGAGGCGACCGCCCGCCCGCTGCCCCGTGTGCCCAGGCACACCGAGCACTCGTTCTCTCCCTCCAACCCCACACCGGCCTCGCGCCGTACTCCCCTCGCCGGCGCCTCCGCCTCCCGGCCCCCCGGAGTCCAACGGCCGTCGCGGCCCCTCGGGATCGTAATGGCCTCTCCCGCGGGAGGGGTGGCCCTCCCGCGCCACCCCTTCCGGACCGTCCCGGTCCCCCTTCTCCCCATCCACCCTCTCGGGCTCAGGCCTCCCCGCGACGCCCCCTCAGGGCCGGCACTGACCCTCCGTCTCCCCATCTCTGCTCTCATAGGACAGCCCAGCCCTGACCCCCTTGGCTCTCTCAGCATCCCCCCAGGGACCCAGTGCAGCCAGGAACACCAGAGTCGTCCGATTATGAATCGGACGACTCTCTCACCATCACCGCCACACATGCGGCTGCGGGAGCGTAATCACCACTATTAATGCAGACGTCCACCACTTAATTCTTGCTTCAATGGAATATGAGGTCACTCAGTGGGCCCTTGGGCAGAATTAAAGGAATATATCATCAAAAATATACCTTTGGTTGCTGCAGTTCAGGAGACCCGATGACGCGACAATGATCCATATAATTTTAATATCTTTGGTTATACCCTCTATACCAACAACATAAATTCTACACCCCGCGGCGACGAGTTACCCTATTTATCTCAGACACCCTCCTCCATCGCCAGATCAACATTGTCAGCAAACTAAATTTGATTGCTGTTTCTGTCCAATTCGCACAACTAGCTCTCGCGTGAAAAACGTCAGAACCGCAAAAATGCGCCAAACATTCGGAACTTTTCACCACATTGCGTCATCCCGTCAAATCGAAACAATCAGATTAGGATGCTGCCTTGCTTTTGGATCGGAACTTTTGCGAATCGACCGGATCGGAAATTTCCGTTTACGGCTGATCTACTCATGTAAAAGGGGTAAATGATGTCTTATCAGACTTTTAGCGCCACCGTTTTTGTGAATTGCGGCGATGTTCGCCCGTTTCCACCTTTCGGGGAAGGTACCTTGCTTCAATTAACTAATACGCAATGTAGACAGTGGAACAGCGAGCTCATTGCAATATTCATGAATGATCCGGGCACTGATGCTATCGTGCCCACATCACTTATTCACAGTAATGTCGTGCAGGATTGCCCGGACAGTGTCGACGTTGCACCGAATCCTTGCTAGTGGTGGCAAATTGTACACTGGTGCGTCTGGCAAGCCTGCCACACGGGCTGGTGAACGTTGTGGCAAACGTCTGTTCAGAAGGTGGTTTCGCTTTCTACCATCGGCAACATTAACCTCACGTCCACTGTTACTGCCAAGTTATTTTCCATGCGTTTTACGCACTATAAAAACAATCAAGCACGCTTCGGGTTTCTTTTGAACTCTGATGTTAGTCAACTAAGATAATCGCTATGCTTGGTGCTGGACAAATCCTTAAGCTTATTTCCTTTTCATGGACGTCCGCGAAGTTTTCCATGAGTTTGCTGCGCTTTCTTCTCCTATATGCCGTTCCTTTCTCCTCGATGTGTTTCTCAGCTCTCGGTTGAACCAGGGAGGAACCTTGCGCGTAATCCAGTAATGCAGGCGGCAGGGATAACATGCCGATGGCCGGTCCTAATTGACAATGGAATTAGACAACGGTGTCGTCTATCTGCGTCTCGTCCACCGCAGACCAGGGTAGCAGTTGCGAGCACCGTCCCAGTCACGTATGTTTTTACTCCACTGTCAGCTGCGAAGGGCCTCTAACCTTCTTCGTTCCAAGATGTCTCGTGAACGAACCTTCACTGGCCTTGAAACAGCTTACCTTGTAGGACATCTCACCTTGTATATGCGTCTTCGCCTAACAGCCTGTTAAAAAAAAAACTGTTCATTGACATTGTTTTTTGGGTCCGACCCACCTTAAGAAAATCGTGGCTGCTCCACTGATCACGATTATTATCTCCTTAGGTCTCTCCTTATATCTACATTCCGAGTTTGTCTTAGTCATTTGTAGGTACTAGATGCGGCATTTCGCTTTCCCTTGTTGTTTCATGTATCATTTTAAACCCTTTTTTAACAAATTAAAACAAGCAAAGGACCTCGTTCCTCCATTTAGGATATTCAAGCAAGACTTGCCCAAATCCGCAGGGTTGTCTCATTCAGAGAAGATGTATCGTATAGGAGCAAAATACTACCTTTCCCGAATGATCATCGATCATTTCTACATTGAAAAGTTGCTGCGAATGAACACAAACTGTGTGATATCCATCGTTAGGGCTTGATGAGCTCTAAATGCGATCAGTCACAATGCTTCATTAATGAAGGATGTTCCGTTTTAGTGCTGTTATTTCGGCAACCTTCCCCTGCATATTTTCCTAACTGAGCCCATCCATTCCTCTTCATCTCTCTCTCTCTCTCTCTCTCTCTCTCTCTCTCTCTCTCTCTCTCTCTCTCTCTCTCTCTCTCTCTCTCTCTCTCTCTCTCTCTCTCTCTCTCTCTCTCTCTCTCTCTCTCTCTCCCCCCCCCCCCCCCCCCCTCCTCTCTCTCTCCTCTCTCTCTCTCTCTCTCTCTCTCTCTCTCTCTCTCTCTTTATCTTCCCCCTCCTCCTACGCTATCCTTAGCTTCTGTGACCAACCTCTTCGGTCTTCTTCCACACTACTGTCTGGTGATGAGCGACCAAAACGTCCACCACCAGGCATGGGGCCGTCACACCATATCTCTTCGCGGACACCACACTGAAACGCGTACGACCTGCGCGTACGACCTGCGGGCAGATATCTGCCCCCTGCCATTTTTCCTAATTTTCCGCTATACTAATCAGGTTAGCAAGGCCAAACCTTGTATGGCTGCTCATTAATATTTCCCGCATATCCTCAGGAATTTTTGATCCTGGATCATCTCAAGTCAGGTCACCAGGTCAGGCGAAGTGACCCAACATCCCTGGGAGTTATAGGTGGCATCACTTCCAGCTCCACTAACAGCTCTATCACCGGTCGGCACAGGCAAGCCACTGGTAGATATCACAATATACTGCGCTTTCGTTTCCTAACAAGCGCAGGGTATGCCTTTTTGGAGTGCAGTCCATTCTACTCTTAATGAAGATCGCTGTGTGAGGGACACTTTTGAGTTACATTGGGCCATATTTTGCACAAAAATGTTTCATTGATTCGTGAAAATAAGGTAATGTGCGGAATTGTGGGGCAGGAGCAAATTAACTACCCACCACCCACTTAGGTAAGTACCAGAAGTGGCAAATACCAGAACCGAAAGCCCAACGAGGAAGTCTGTTAATGACCAGTGGGCTTTTACTGGGCTTTGATGTGATGCTTAGTCAGCTCTGTAAATTCCATGCATTCACTATTGTTTCCAGGACGGACATATCAGTCCAGCCTACAAAACAAACAGCCTGATTTGGAGCAAACTTGTTCCTCAATCTCAAATTATGCGAAGCCTACTTGCATTTTATGAAAATGTTGCTCTGAGCTCATGCTTAGGTAGTTAGGCACCTACTAAGCTTTCCAAATCCAAGAAATGTGAAAATTTGTGATAATTAGCTTTTACTTCGCCGTACTCGATGATCGAAAGCGAGCTTTTCGGATATGCATAATGCACACAATTTGGGTAAATATATAGAACCCCTCGGACACTTCGGGTAAAAAAAAGTGTTTTCCAGTGTATTGTTGTAATTTGAAATAATTTTAAATTCATATTTTTGGAAAATGAAAACTTTTTGACATCAGCACTTCAAGTTATACTTACATCTCAATAATCAGTCATTTCACCAAGAAAAGAAGGTATTATTGTGCTTTAACGTGGTAACAAGACAAGTTTTTATACACATTTGCCTCCATAAAGCAAACAAATGGGTTAGGATTGGTTGGGTTAGGTTAGTTTAGGTTTTTAAGCTGGAAAATTTTTTGTCGTTTTTTTAATAACAAAAAGAAAAAGAATTTTCTTCAAAAGCAGCTGGTATTAGGTAAGGTTATGATAGGCTATGTTTTTTTTAGTTTCGGAAGTTTTCAGAACATAAATTGTTTAAAGATTTTCTATTTATATAGTTTGGATTTTTCTCCAAAGTGAGGCTAGTCTAGGTTATGTTATGTTATGTTGCATTTTTATTTCATTTTTTCAACATTTCATGTTGCTGTTACCTAACTCAAAGCACCCTGTTTGGTGTTATTTTGCTCACAACCTGAAAAGCAAGCATTTGCACAGAAAATGAGTGGTCCTATCATCTTAGCCACATTCATGAACATTGCATTGGAATGATAACTTCCAAGAATTCATAAAACACCCTAAAACGCAAATTTACAGAAAAGATCATCAAAATCAATCAAATAACATTTCAAACAAGCACATAATTTTTTGGTGACAATGCAGATGTAGGCTAAACCACCTCACCTTAATAAAATATCGGATGTATACATAAAAAAGTGTTTGTGTGGGCAGCATATATTGAAGAATTATGTAATGTTACAATACAAACATAACCCATCCTAACCTGACCTAACCTAACATCATCTACTGATGTTAGATCACCTAACCCTACTGATATTGAATCACCTAATCCTACTGATGTTGGAAAACCTAATATCACTACATCACTGGAGGATTATGTATCATCTGCAGTATCAATGCGAGGTGACATGATTTCAAATAAATAAAACCTTGCTTATATGCGATTTCCCCCAGAAATGGCACCTAAAGAAGTTGTTGGGTAAGCTTCAACAAGTGCAGCCCATGCATTCTTCTTTCTGATTTGCTCTGAGGAGCTTCTACATCAATAAAAATAATTAAGTTTTTGTTTGGCAAGACAAACTGATTGGATTTTCCATAAATACCATTTTTGGTGTGCAATGCTTGTATAGAATGGATACAAGTAGTCAAGCCTATATTAGGAAAAATTGTTGACAGTCCATACAATATACTGTTTTTTTGTTTGTGTGAAGAAGTAGTCACGTAAAGACCCACTTGACGTAAAATACCTTGCTTAATGTTTGCTTCAGTTTGCCAATGTACATGCACAGCTTAGCATGGCTATATGATCTGTCATTTTTCAAACAATTGTGATCAGAATCTTTTTATCTTAGCCAACAATATTCCTGGATCTGCCCCTAGATCTATGGAATCCACGTTCTGTGTCAATATATATATATATATATATATATATATATATATATATATATATATATATATATATATATATATATATATATATATAAAAACTACATATATCTGTTATCTATAACTGCCTCACAAATATCGACCATCATCAATGATAAGAAAACTCACTGATAAATCCTTGAAATCTAGTTTTCTTATCTATCAAATAAGGAAAAATTGCACGTCATCATGAAAGGACCAGGATGGCCAGCGCTGTTTTGGGAAGCCTAGGCAGGGGCGAATACAGAGTGATCTGGAGGCATGTACCACTCAAGGAAGGTGGTGCCCCTCCGGCCGGGAAAAGGCTCCCCTCCGGGAAGGCTCAAGTGCATCCTTACCGCAAAGCTTTCAGCCAGAGGCACCCCCTGAGAGAAACAGCCGTGAATTTTTCGAACCATAGAATTAAAGTGGGAAAATCCGAGTACATTCTGTTCAAGGGAGGGAGTGGGGGAGTGGGTACAGTCGCGATTTTTTCTTCCTCATCTGATTTGGGTGCCTCGGACCGCCCCTGTGCAGTAGTGTGGTGGGACATTGGGTGCATGTCGTGGGATTGATATAGGCGAGTCGCGCGTGCGCTACGTCGACCCGCGCGTGTGTTACGTGGACTCATGCGTGTGTTACGTCGGCTAACACTTATGTTACCTGGACTCACGAATGTGCTACATCGACTGACGCGTGTCACGCGTACTCGGTGCTCGGGGTCATTCGGCATATTTTGTTCTAGTCTCATATTATATTCGCCTTGTAGGCTTAACCCAGATGGCTCCTGTGGCCTACACACGGTTTGTCTTTATATCTGGCATACGATCCAATCGAAGCGATGCAGTGGTAATACCAGTGGTAATACCAGGCCCCGCCTTCACTTCAGACTCAAATGATAGGCTGCTCAAGCCATCGTCGTTTGCTCCAAATAAAAGGAAATTAAGCAATATGAGAAGTTTTCCCGCCGGAAGCCGGACTCCGCCGCTTCCAATTGGTGTTGTTCATGCAGAGGTCATCATATTTTCCAGCATGGTAAATCTTTCCGATCTGCCCAATTGTCTGCTTGTCTGTCAACTAATGGACTGTTCACACCTAGCGTAATCTCGATGCACTGTCGGAATCGACGCAAAGCTAGCATGGGACCCAATGAGCCCTCCAATTCTGCCATTGCGCCCGCCTTGCGTCGGCTGTCTGCCGAGTCCTACAAAACGCTGCCGTTTTCCGAGCGGACAATGTTGGATTTTCTCAACTTTTTCCGCTCGGTGCACCAGCGACCTTGACGCAAGGTCGACAGACTGCTTGGGATAAACTGTGGTTGCCATATTTGCTGATCTTCGGTGGATTTGGGCCACATCGGCTGCGGTTTTTTCAGCTTGTAAGTTGCAACATGTCTCTCTCGGAAGATGCAAGGAAACCAAGAACAGGTGAGAGGATAGGATGGCAAGTATTTACCTACTTTGCGTTGAAAAGCTTCTTTCGATACCGGAAAGGGGTATGATACTAACGAGGAAAACTGCTTAACGACAAAAGCGAGATATACTTCTAATCACGCTAGAAAAATTACCAACACAGGGGTTATTATAAACTCCAGAGAAGCATCAACCTCAATCGCAGCAACCCACTAATTAACGGCTTGGGATCATCTGCAATGACAAAACTCAGTCTGCCACACTTGAACCCAATCTAAACAGCTGATTTTGTTGTCATAACAACGGATCTATCAGTTGATCGCTGGCGTACTCGCATCTAGGCGATGCCGCTGCACTGGTCTGTCGACGCGTCGAAATTACGCCCAGTGCGTCGGGATTACACCTGGTCCGTCATTGCGCTGGCTTTTTTGCGTCGAGATTACGCTAGGTGTGAACAGTCCATAAGCCAATCAAATTTCAAGTTTTGTTAGGTTGGCGGCTAGAGACAAACGCAAGTGTCCTATTTTTATCGCGTTTGTGTGCAAAGCACACATATATATAACCGGACGGGAACGAAGTACTACTTCGGTCCCGTCCGGTTATACAGGAACCGACTGTAGTGATCTCGTTTTGGTTTAATATCTCGCTTCCAGGTGCATGTATTTCGTCATAAACCACTAATCACGGAGGTGGTACCGATAATCTTCTCTGTGCAAGACAAAACTCGACAAACCACCATGGCACGCAAAGCAAAGCAAACCAAGCGCAGTGAAGATCATACTCCGAGCGGGGGGCAATACTAGTAGCTGTAGCTGTGGTAGCAGTAGCTGTAGCTGTGGTAGCAGTAGCAGTAGCAACACTAGTAGCTGTGGTGGTAGCAGCCCTAGCCACCGCTTCTGTAGCCACCGTAGCCAGACTCCGTGGCCGTAGCTTCCTTCGTGGCCGTAGCTTCCTTCGTGGCCGTAGCCGCCTCAGTGGGCGTAGCCGCCTCAGTGGCCGTAGACACCTCCATGGCCGTAGCCGCGTGCACCGTAGGCAGTCACCACTGCCACCACGGCGACAAGCAGTACGAGTTCTAAACGACAAAGCACAGAACGTAAGTCAAGCACAGGGAAGTTTTACCATTCTTCAAAAACAAGTTACAATGCACTATTTGGCAGTACTCGTAGAGGCCTTCAGTGTCCCAGTCGGTGTGCAGTAGAAAAATATACCTAGAAAAGGCAAATGTCTGCATGGTGTACTAGGTACATCACCTATGCTAGTCAGGTTAAGCCGCCCCAAGTCTTTCCGGTCAGATTCTGACACCCCGTCCAGGGTGAGGGGTCATTATAAGGCACTTCTATTTTCCAGACTGAGCGTTACACGAAAGCGAAAGTGGTGTCATCGGAAAGCGCTCGACGAGTATGTCCCCAAACGACCCAAATATATGTTGCCCTCACAAAGTAACGTCACTAGGGGTATATGGGATCACGACTGACGTCATGTTCTGGGCTCTGGGTAGTATAATTTGTGGTAGGAAAATAACCACAAATTATTTGGAATCAGAAAGGGATTGCAAAATCGACCATGGCCCCAAAATGTTTGCCAACGCAGAGATCGATAATTTCCATTTTCATTTTCTAGACTTGTACGTTTTCTAATAGATAGATCACACCGGGAAACATTGTTTTAATCCAACTTGCATTCATAAAAAGTGCTTACGTTAGATATAATCTTCGGTTTTAGCCCCAATGGGCAAGTATGAAAAACAAGTAAGTAACCAAAATGGAAAAAAAAATCCAAACTTCCTCTCGTGCGTTTTGTTGCATCCCTATAGATCAGCAAAGGCTGAAAGTTTCGTTAGTGTAGCTTTCTTGTTAAAGCATGACAGTTGATTTAACTTTTTTTGGAAGTGACCTCACATGACTTTGAATCACTCGGTGACGGTAGACGACCTGACCTCAAAATTTCCACACAACATGTCAAATTGATGTGGGAAGAGGTACGCCAAATTTCGAAAATCCCTGTCCCCTGTTGTTTAACACGCGCACTGGAGGGGAGGGGGTGAAATCCGCCCATCCTGTAACAGTGTTCATATAAAATTATACGTTTGGCTGTCCCGAAACTGTAATTGAAATTATCCCGTAAGCCTGCCGATTGTAAAAGTATACCGTAAATGTAACATCACTATCGCCACTAGCTGCAAGCCAACTTCCCCGTCTAGAAGGTTCTAGAACAATCCAGAACCGGAGGTGACGTAAATGGGCGTTTCTGAATCTTCAGCCAATAAGCGATCGAGGGTTTCCGGCCGTCGCCAGCGGCCGCACGACCGGCCGTCAGTCACACCTAGACTCTCAAGGGGAGCGGATCTGTGTTGGACCGCTCCGGCGCGCGCTAAAATCCCACCTAAATTCGGCTTCTAAGTTGATATAAAAGGCAATATCACGGCTTTCCTTCATAGAAGCATTTTGTACTGGCGTATAACTGTCTCGTGTATTCGTGCGAGTGCTGCAGTGCAAATACAGGCAGCTAAAAGGACATTGGTGATTTCACAACCGGGGTTATCGAGACGCGAAGTTCATTAGACTATCACTCAAGCTGATATAGGAACTTTCCTACAAGTGCGTGTCGCAACCCGGACTTTCTGCGACTTTCCGCGACTTTCTGCGACTTTCTGCAAGTACATCCAGATCAGCACCAACTGGCCCTTCAATCACGCCGTTTCAGCACGGACGGGGAAAGAAACGTCTTCCGCTTCATTTACGTAAGTCCGAGCAACTTCATCATTCTTTTAAAAATACCAATTCCGAATTTTGACCACTATTAAAATTGTTTTAAAAATTGCATAATTGTACTGTATACCTACCGTATTCTGAATATTGTGTGTGGGAACTATTGTGTGAACCTCGAGCCGAATTTGAAACATAGAAATCTCCACAAAAGCGAGCAAATAATTTTGAAAAAAATAGCGTAACTTAACGTAATTAATTATGACTGAGATTTCTTCTGATAAATTGGCGGAGTGTTTAAACAAAATTCGCTAAGAGATGCGTGCACAAGGTATGACACAGAACGCCAAACCCCTTTCTGGAGATGGACACAACAATTTAATTGAATTCATTCGACAGTTAGAACGAATTAACTTCAGCATGGATCACGAACAAAAGGCAGATAATTTGCATCAAAACGCTCACGGGACCAGCAGCCGAATTTATGCAGCGCGTATTCACGGAACAACCACAGATGACCTGGGCTCAAATAAAACAAGTCATGCGGGAAAGATATTCAGACCTCTCGGATAATAAGTGTGCACAGGAGGGATTGCGAAAAATGAGCCAGATTCGCAATGAGCTTGTGCAAAATTTCGGGGAGAAACTGATCCACGACCTCCTGAGCCACGACCTCCTATGGGCCCCAGAGTATGGAGAGTGGTTCCGAACACCGCCCAGCACCCAGCTTACCGCTGGACTCCCGATGGTAGACCCATCTGTATAAAGTGTGCCAAAATTGGTCACATTGGAAGACGATGCCGCTCTCAGCCTGTTAACCAGTCGGGAAAATAATGAGCTCTGTCGCGACTGACCACCGTGATGGAGCTAAGCAAATTCAGACAGAGGAAATAACGAGAAAACAGAGGAAGAATATCAGGAAAAACAAACCCCGAAAAACGTAAACAAAGGTTGGCACGAGTCCAACAAGTTCACATCAAGGCAAACACGTCTATGGCTTGGCTTCATATAAGCTCGTGGACACTGGAGCCGACATATCGTTGATTTCGAGAAAAAAATTATTTGATACAATCGCTGAGAAAAATATTATAAATTTATAACAGGACCGACGAGATTGCATACCACTGATATCCGCCAGTGGCCATCGCCTGAAAAACATTGGAGTTGGAACCTTCATGGTGGAGATGAGCAAATTCCGAAAACCGTTCGAATTTCAAATTGTGGAGGACCAAAAACAGGAGTGCATGTTGGGAAATGATTTTTTGACGAAGTTTCGAGCGAAGTTAGATTTTGGGAAGAAAGCACTCTGCATCGAAGGAAACATGATTCCTCAAAGACCACAAAAACAGAACAGTGAACCGACCAGCTCACTCGTCCGTGTCAAGGAAAGAATTCACATTCCCGCCAACACTGTCGTGGAATGCCCAGCCTTCATTAACCGTGTCCAACTAGTAGACCAAAATTGTCATGTACACTCGCTGGATAATATGCCGCTGATCTCTGAGGAACCCGGCTTGTTCATCGCAGAAGCTATAGCGAAACCTGACCAACACAAACGCGTACCAGTGCGAATTGTCAATACAACAACACGCGATTTCTCCTTGCACCCAGAGCAGGTGATTGCATTCGCTGAGACTATAGACGATTCTGACTTGGAAAACCTGATTGATATGACACAGGACATTGAACTGACGCCGCCAACCGCTCCCTCTGATCCGCTTGATCAAGCCAAGCTGGCTCACCTGACTGGCAAGCTGGCACACAAGACAAGCTGGCACACAAAGACAGACTAGAACAGCTGTTACGCGCTAACACTGACTTATTTGCCGAGACTGACGCAAATCTTGGAACGACTGATGTCATCAAAATGGACATTGACACTGGAGATAACCCGCCGATCCGACAGGCTCCTTACAAAATCCCATTCTCTCAGCGAAAATACGTAGAAGAACAAATTAAAGTGATGCTAGACGCCGGTATCATTGAGGACTCAGACAGTCCCTGGGCCGCCCCGATAGTGATTGTTCGCAAAAAAGATGGAAGCAACAAGTTCGCGATTGACTTCAGGAAACTAAACAAGGTGACCAAGAAAAATAGCTACCCACTCCCGCTAATTAAGGACATTCTTGCCTCTCTGGGAGGTGCGAACTTCTTTTCGTCCTTGGACCTGAAAGCTGGTTATTGGTAAATCCCGATGTCCTAGGAGAGTATACCCAAAACAGCATTCACATGTTTTCTAGGCCTGTGGAACTTTCGCAAAATGCAATTCGGAATTTGCAATGCACCATCAAAGTTTGCAGAATTGATGAACAAAGTACTGTCTGGCATTCAAAATCAGTTTGGAACAGCCTACATCGATGACATAATAGTATACTCCAAAACGTTTGACGAACATTTGGCCCATCTTGAAGAAGTTTTCCGCCGACTGCGAAAAGCGAAATTGAAACTATAACTGTCGAAATGTGACTTCTTGAAAGAAAGAGTACAGTACCTGGGATATCTAGTGTCAGCCTCTGGCATCAAGCCAAACCCCGAGAAAGTGGAAGCGATTCAACGTATGGCCGCCCCGACCAATGTCAAGGGAGTCCATTCATTCATCGGTATGTGTTCCTACTACCGTCGCTTCATTCCCAACTTCAGCAAAATCTCCAAGCCACTTATAAACCTCACCAAGAAGCATGCAAGATTTGAATGGACAGACGAGTGTGAGCATGCTTTCGAAACCCTGAAACGAAAATTAGCCTCCGCACTCGTGCTGGCATGTCCCGACATCACGAAAGAGTACAAATTATACACGGATGCCTCCCAGGAAGCAGTTGGAGCCGTGTTAGTTCAGGAACACGGAGAAGGTGAAAGAGTGGTACAGTACCTGTCGAAAAATTGAATGAAACACAACGTAAATGGCCCGTGGTACAGAAGGAGGCCTACGCGTGCGTGTGGGCTGTGCAAAAATTACGCCAATATTTGCTTGGATCGAAATTCACCATTCTGACCGATTACCGTCCACTTACCTTTTTGAACCTGTCTGAAATGAAAAATCCAATGTTGCAGAGATGGGCTATCATGCTTTCGGAACATGACTGCGAAATCATTTATGTTAAAGGAAGCAAAAATATTGTCGCGGGCCTTCTCAGTAGAATGCACGAAACTGACCAAGACGTGAATGTCATAGATTCAGACCATGTTCCAATGGGTGATCTCCGTCACACCGAATTCGGAAAACCAGAGGAAGACCTGAGCAGAGAGCAAAAATTTAAGGATGTACTAGTGAAATGGGAGAATATCGCGAAACTGCAGAATGCGAATGAGGAAATAGCAAATATTCGAAAAATCATGAATGACAAAATCACTCAGATTATCGGGACATCGTTTTGCATTACATGGAATTGGACAAACTGATTTACAAAATTAGCGACCGACCTCGCTGTGGACCATTTCCAGGCTTACAACTATGCGTGCCAAAATCCCTGAGACAGGAAGTATTGAAGGGGATGCACGAAGGTTTCTTTGCAGGACACATCGGACTCACCAAAACATACGAAAAGCTTACATTCAGATATTATTGGAACGGAATGTGGAGAGACACAGTGGCCTACCTCAAAGCTTGCGTGCCTTGCACAGGACGCAAAGCCAAAGCAGCCCCAGCTCCGATGCAGGAGATGCCAGTACCTCACTATCCCTTTGAAATGATTGCGATTGACACTTGTGGACCATACCCAGAAACACAACAAGGTAACCGTCACGTCATCACGATCATCGACTTGTTTTATTCTTGGCCGGAAAGTTTCTGCACTAAGCGAAAGGATGCCCATACTGTAGCGAAAATCCTTATGGAAGAAATCATACCACGCCACTCATGTCCACGCGTGATACTTTCGGACGTAGGAACAGAATTTAGAAATGCCGTTGTAGACGAGCTGGAAACCTGTTTGAATATTCGCCATGTCACCACCAGTGCATATCGGCCGCAAAGTAAGGGACGCTGCAAAAGGTACCATAGGTGCTAAAACGACATATTGGCAAAAACAATCAACAAAAATCAAGATGACTGGGACACAAAGATTCCCGCCACTCTTGCCGCCTATCGGACCGCTAACATTGGAAGCTCTGGAACCATCTCCCATTCTTCACACTGTACGGCAGAGACCCCGTTCTCCCCCTGGACAATTTGCTCCAGCCTAAAATGAAGTATTACGGAGAAGACTATGTCCAAAAAATGCTGTCTAATTTACATGAAGCGTACAGCCATGTAAAGACACACATTGTGGAGAGCCATGAACGGAACCGGGAGTACGCAGACCGCAAAGCCAAGCCGCGAAATTTCAAAATTGGAGATACCGTGTATTATTATGACACCACGGTACAACCTGGCACGTCGCCAAAGTTATCGTTGCCGTGGAAACCATACTTTCAGATTGTCAAGCAGACGAGCCCAGTTAACTATGTGATTAGAAATCAGACCTCCGGTAAGACCCCGTTGGTGCATGTCCAGAAACTACGGCTAGCCGACCCGAACACAGCATGGGAACCCACCAAGGACCAAGACTAACCGGTGAATCTGAAATATTTAGAGAAAACCTCCAAGGTAGATGGTACTGTCACTGACCGAGTGCAGCCTTTTAGGTCAGCCAAACGGGCCGAGGTCGGCCCTGACTACAGTCCCTGTGAGGATTGGCCCATGGACGTATGCAGCCCACAGAGAACAAAGGATGATGAAACCGCTGAGTTGACAGAGCCCGTGCCTGGCTCGGTGCACCCACCGCCGGTCGAGTCTGACCTGCCAGAGAGATCACCTCTCACCCCGTCAGCAGATGTAGCTGAGCCCCCACCGGTATCGAGTGATACTGAGACAGATATTCCTCTGTCTGAACCAGTTCGGAAAAACAAAAGGCCGTTGCCGTGGACTAGTGAGTCAGAAGACGACGCCCCATTTTCGGAACCAGCGGAACGAAACAAAAGACCACTTCCCTCTTGAAGCGATTCAGAAGACAATTTACCCCTTCCAGAATTAGCAGAGCGCTTAAAACGACCCTTACCCGTGTCCAGTGATTCAGACCCTGAAACATCATAATCGCGATTGGCGAAACGTTCAAAACCTCAAATCAGCGAATCGGAAGATGAAATCCCGCTTTCAGAATTAGCACAACGCTTGCAGGATTCGACTGAAGGCCCAGTGAGGCCAGTCCCTGAAAAACGACTTTTGGTGGAATCATCTGACGATGATCGTCCTCCATGCAAACTTCAAATTCACGATGACTCCGCTACTTCCACTGATTACGAAGCTGATGTCGACCGAGTCGACGTCACGCCTAATAAAGCTAACGCCTTTGCAAGCTTTGTGGAGATGCAAAATGATTCAATGATGAAGCAGTTAAAATTACAAATGATGATGTTTCAATCGATGCTTACGTAACGGCTCTAGTAGATATGTCGTCGAACTGTGCCAGTGAGTCGCTTCATGTGAACATGTAACTGTATTGTTCACGCAGTGGCGCCACAAACGGTGACGGAGTAACGCCACCTACCGGCCTGATTGCCGATGTGATGGACGTGGTGCGTGCAGCACCTTGTGATGGAACCCCATATGGGCGTAATGATGTTGTAACGTTGTGACGTCACCTATCCTGATGTCTAGTGTGACACAGGTCTTTGATTTGACAGAATGTCGGTGGTCGAAATCATTCCCATCCTATTATTCCTTATACTCAAAACTACTTACGGAACTCTGTTCTTGCCACGTGGTGTACTGTACTCAACTCATGAGATCTAGAAAGTGCACATGCCTCTTCGTGTGTATGATGTGCCTACAACGCTGAGCGACCTGAACCACACGCTACATGTGTTTGAAAAAGTATAGGATTATACCTCACTGACCATCCGCAATTTCCGTACTCCGACAACGTGAAATCCCAGCTGACCGAAAGCTTGAAAACACTTAGGACAAATTTAGATAATACGGTCCGGGCAGTCAATTCGATCAACCCGAACCATCATAGACAGAAGCGATCTGTCCTGCCCTTCGTTGGAAATGCCTTGTTCTTTCTCTTCGGTACAGCTACCGGCGCCGACGTCGAAGCCATCCTCAGCCGACTTGATACCTTGGAAAACGATAAAGACAACATAGTTCACATTCTCGGAGTAAATGTGTCGATCATGAACCAGACCAACGCGGAAGTACAAACAAATCGCGAGGCGATCAACCAGATCAGTCGTTTGGTGAACAATCTGACCCACCAGGTCTCAATTATGGAACGTACCAAACTGCAATACCTTGAAATCTACATTTCACTTCAAACCCAAAGCACCAAGGTGACTGAAAACGCTAGAGCCATCATTCAGCAAGCTAGCAATCAACTTTCGGAATTGCAGATGCAATTCAGCCTTTTGACTCATGGTATCCTGTCCCAATCACTGGTAAAACCAGCTCATCTATTCAAAGTTCTTTCGAGCATCAGCAATGCCCTACCGGACCGCTTCAACGTATTTGAAATCTTCAACACGAAACTGCCTGACCGAAACACGTCTTTGGAAACGAAATTTGAAACAGGAAACGTGAAGTTCTTTGCTATAGCCAGGACAACACTCGCTTCATGGAGATATCTGAAGATATCCGCATATTCCTGCAACAAAAGTTATCGTTCTGTCATTTCCACCGGGCCGAACAATTCACAACGACGACCGCGTCCTGTGTGAAATCACTGTATCTGCGTGAGATCGACGAAATTAGCACACAGTGCAAAGCACTCGTGTCCTACAAAAGTACCCCGACAGCTTTGGAAGTCGAACGAAACCTTTGGCTGATCATCTCAGGATCAACGGTGAACATTCAAATGGTTTGTGCCAATGACACTTCAGAATTCACCATAACCACCCCTGCACAGTTGGTGCACCTGAGAAATGGATGCTCGATCCTTTCAAAGTATTTTCGAATCCCCACGGCCAGCTCAAAATTATCCCTTCTGGATATCAACCAGGTGAACTTCTTGCGTTCACAGCTTGACCAGTTAGTCGAGCTGACCGAGCAGACATTCCGAACCCAGCTACCTAGCCTTGACAGCAACTCCGAGACGGCAGCCCTGTCGATGTTACCTGACCTCGACATCCCAATCTCCCGCCTCAGCTATCAACTGCAGACAACACGTGACCCCCGTTATCATTCAGTGTTAGGACATTCGGCCTTGATCATCCCAGTGGTACTGATGTTCGTAGCCGCAACAGGTGTTATCATGTATTGTCTGATGCGCCGCAAACAGAGTTCTGTTCCCGTCGATCCCACACCAAAACCTTCAACCCTTCAACCCCTCCCGCTCGGTGAAGACATCATCATCATCCGTCCTGGACCTGGACCTGAGCCAGCATCAGCACGACTTGACACTCTGGCGTGACGAGTCCGTCACGCCAGTTCCCGCAGGACCCGACCGTGTACACGCCGCCTCACGCCGACCCCCCGCAGCTGACAGCATGTACCTGAGCTGACGACCGGACGTGACGAGACGGTCACGCCGGCTGCAACTGGACACCAACAGGTGCCACCTGCGGCCACCTCATGCAGAGGCCTACAGGAAGTGTCTGCAACACGAGCCCACCAGCGGCCGCTGCACCTGACCAGTTCGACGACTGCTCCGTTGGCTCGGCGCCAGCGAGCGCCGGCGAGGAACCGAGCGAGCGCTACCGAGGAACCGGGCACCGCTGCAACCTGAGCGTCGCCGCGGCGGAAGCGACCGCTGCGGATGCGAGCGTCGCCGCTACGGCGCTGACGAGCGCCACCACGGAGCGGTGCTGCCGAGCGCCGTCCCTGAGTACACGAGCACCGCCACTGCCGGCGCAGTGGGCGGTCATATGGATGACTCAGCCGAACTAGCGCGTGGTAGGCCGGAAGCTACCGCGGTGATATGGATGAAACACCGTCCGCTCTCGCAGCTGGACATGATCGAACGCGACATAATCTTCCATAAGTATATGGAGAAACGTCGCAGTTGTCAGGGTCGTGTCCCTGACCAGTGACTCAATCCGATGAGTGACATGCGGTAAATGCCGCAGGGCCGCCCGGCGAACGCGACCCAACGGTCTGCAGCATGGCCAGGTCGCCCATGCGCAGATACTCCCCTTCTCGAACCGGACTGAACTTTCAGCACTGCGCGCGCGACAGTGATCGCCAAAAATGTTTGCGGAAAATTGTATTCGTGTTTCTTATAATAGGAACAGTGTTTAATTTACTACCATGGATCAGATAATGGGTTACCCTTATGAACCCCCTAGACTAACCCACGCAGAACCGTGTGTAATCGGAACTTGTGCAAATTAGTTGTCGTATCGTAAGTGTTTGTTGATTCGTATGCGATTGTAGAAGGCCGTGATTTGTCTGAGTGGAAGCTCAGGATTAATCTGTGGATTGATCCGATCTTTTCGGACCTCAGTTGTGATGTAACAGAGTTCATATAACATTATACGTTTGGCTGTCCCGTAACTGTAATTGAAATAATCCCGTAAGCCTGCCGATTGTAAAAGTATACCGTAGATGTAACATTACTATCCGCCACTAGCTGCAAGCCAACTTCCCCGTCTAGAAGGTTCTAGAACAATCCAGAACCGGAGGTGACGTAAATGGGCGTTTCTGAATCTTCAGCCAATAAGCGATCGAGGGTCTCCGACCGTCGCCAGCGGTCGCGCGACCGGCCGTGAGTCACACCTAGACTCTCAAGGGGAGCGGATCTGTGTTGGACCGCTCCGGCGCGCGCTAAACTCCCACCTAAATTCGGCTTCTAAGTTCATATAAAGGCAATATCACGGCTTTCCTTCATAGAAGAAAGTTTTGTACTGGCGTATAACTGTCTCGTGTATTCGTGCGGGTGTTGCAGTGCAAATACAGGCAGCTAAAAGGACATTGGTGATTTCACAACCGGGGTTATCGAGACGCGAAGTTCATTAGACTATCACTCAAGCAGATAAAGGAACTTTCCTACAATCCCTCCGGTTTATCGTACATAACTGCAGATTTTACCGGTCGATATATGCGATTTTCTGAGCACCTGCTTAGAAATGACCGGCGCGTTGTTTAAAGCAAGACAAATGGAAATCGGCCGAACATTTGTCAAGTTAGGGGCCGCTAAAGTAAAAAAAATGTCCAGTGCCAGACCACAAAAATCGGCGGTGATGTGCTTCCCATATATTTGCAAAGGGAAGTGTTCTCGGCAACACTAGCGACTTGTTTGATGTATATTGACATGCTATATAGTTTCAAAGTCATGTTAGGTCGCCGAGGTCAAGTCAGGTCAAGTTCATGACAGGCTAATGGAACCAAACTTGATCAACTGGTATGTTGTTATAAATGCACTACTGTTTGTCATTTGTACTGTTTGTAATTGCGTTTCCATACTTTATTCATGTGCTTCACTCCTTTCTTCGCGAAGCCGATTGCGCCTGCCCGACGGAGCAGTCGGGCGGGCGGCCCGGTTCCGGTAACTGGAACAGGTAACTGACCTGATAAAGTGCTGCTATATAGGTGACCTGAGGTAAAATGTCGGGTCTAGCATCTGTATTGCACAGAGGTCAAGAAAGTCGCCAACTTGCCTACGCTGGTAGGTAGCAAGATTGGCCCTCAATATTTCACTTAAGTAGCAATTTATCCATGACGTATTGAAATAAAAGAAGTGACTGGTCACGAATGCTTTCCACAAAAACTAAAACCAGTTCCACACTAACTGGTTGCTTAATTAATACAGTACTATTTTGGTACTGAGTATCCGTTTACGAACCGTATTATTCCAAGACCCGTCTCTATGTCATTGTATGGAGAAGGGTAAATCGCCAAGTGCCAACGCGTACTTCACCAGGTAACAAGTGCTGGTAGCTTTGATTATGTTATTGGGCGTGATATGCACATAAAAAAACATGTATTGCACATGATAATACATTTCTAGGCCTTTAAATAATAAATTAAACCATAATTAGCTCATTTATGGTCAAATCAATGAAAAACTAGCAGCAGACAACCCAAAAAAACCATAGTGCAGGAATAAATAACGCCAAAACGACGGCCGACGTCTGGGTAACGTTACTTGAGTTATCTTGCGCCCGCAGTTCAGTCGGGTCGCATATTTCAGCGCCGCCGCCCGCGGCCGGCGTGGCGGACTGGTAAAGCGTCGAAATATTATTACAAGGTCCGTCGGTCGTATCCCGGGCGCGGTTGACATAACACTTTTCGTTCTTTTTGCATATAGGGTCAAAAGATCGCGAAGCAAGCAGCACAGGTCAGATAAGCCGGCGGTAGCCGGCGCAATCTGACCTAGTATGTAATATAATTTTGTAACACCTTTCCATTGTCTGGTCACATCACATGGGGGCTGTATGGAAGGATGGTGACAAAATAGTGTATGTTCATTTAAGCCGGACCCAGGTAGCAGAAAGTGCATGTTTTGTTCTCGTAGGTAGCAGTCTAGAAACATTCTTGACCTCTGGTATTGCATCATTAGTAATGTCCAAAACATGATTGATGCCCATTTTGTAACATTTAAACACAATCACAGCGATCCATAACAATGACAAGCCAAGCCACGCAAAACCAGAAAATTTTGACAAATGTGACCTCATTTGACCTTGGAAGATAGTGGCCTAAGGTCATGACATTCGCACATAATAGAGATCACTACCGTACCCATCCACCCTGCGAATTTCGTTCCTCCAGCTTTAATAGGAGCCGAGATCTTAGGGGTGGGGCGGAATCCGCCACCCTCCAGTGCGCGTAATTTTCAGAGGCCCTCCAGGGCGCGTGTTAACCCCGAAGGTTAAGCAATCGTCGACAACGTCTGGCTACGGGCCGAAACACGCCGCAACAATTGAGATTGATCAAGAAGATTCCGACTCACTGCACTGTGCACTGTGGGTTGTGCATTCACCACCGCCACGAGCCATCAGCGCCCTGACTGTCGTGTGACCCGCACAGTGACCGGCGCGTGACCTGCACTGTGTACACGGAGGTGCCATTGTCCAGGGTGTGGTCGTGGCACGCGTGAGGCAGCTCACGGCTGACCTGATAGC
>JAOTOM010001875.1:0-82783 GCA_034440615.1 Ashinkailepas kermadecensis | reverse complement strand
TGATCTCAACGAGACTTTTAGAGCCCCGGTGGGACCTATCAGGCCTCTGGCGTGATTTTCAGGGGGCCCGGGTGATAATTCTTAATACCCCAGTCTCGGAGTGATTTTCAGGAGGCCCCGGCCCGACCGTTTGTGGCCCCCGTCGTGATTTTCTTGAATCCCGGCACGACTTGTTTGCGGCCCCAACGTGATTTTCAGGGGCCCAGGTGCAAACTTTGAGGCCCCAGCGTCATTATCGGGGCCCCTGCGCTACGTTTGGGGGCCCCCAATGTGATTTTTCTGAGCCCCGGTGCGATTTTTGGTGGACCGAGTGAAATTCTTAGGGAGCATAGCGCATTTTTTCCTAAGCTCGGCGGACTCTTGGGGGCCCCACAACCAATCAGGACGGGGGAGGGGGTAAGGCAACTTCCCACAATTCCCCTCCGCATTCGGTATGTCACTGTGCCATGCAATGATGCAACATAAGAATCCAGGAATAGTTCATCTGTTTCATCACACATGTGATTTAAACTCCCCAGTTATCCAGACAGTTTGAGGAAAGTCAAACATCTGCTACATGGATCAGCAAGGATGGATTGTAAGGCAACATGGATACCATGGAATTCCGGTCACAATAGTTATGCTGCAATACATACCTTCTTCAACACACTGCTTTGGAGATGGATGAGCTCCTGAAGTTTGGTCAGGGTTGGAGTTGGAGGTGGATGGAGCAACACTGTGAAGGACATAACATATGGTTCAAGAGACTTGTTTCCATTAACAATACAGGGGATGATGTAACATTTTCATTGACTTCTATGGTTTTCATTGGCTTCATTGACTTCTATGGTGTCCTGAGTAAGCAGGACAATCGAGATGGGTTTCTGTTATATGCATTTTTTTATTTTTTTAAAAAAATAAGTTTCATCCGAGTTCTTGTTGGGGTGGCTTTATGAACCAGGGTCCGATTGCTAAGCAGAGCTTGTTGCGTGAACCCTGGCCCCACCACCCGATCCATTAATTCAAGTTAAACGGGCAGAATTTTGACCGAAAGTTTAACGTGCCGTCAATGCACCGACACAGCCGCCCGGTATAAGCAATGTTATAATGTAGCTTTTATACCCCAGTGCGAATGGTATGGATTCACTCATAAGTGAATTTGCAAACATACTGATGTATCAGTTAACAACAATGCAGGGAGCTATGTGATCAACATGGTCTGTGCCCTAAAGCCCAAATAACTAAGTAACAATGCAGGGAATCTGCTGCATAACAGTTTGACCATAAATTAGCCATGATATATGGCATCATACTTCCCATGCTATTTACAATAGTGAGCTATATTTTGTGTACAAACATCAGGACATTAGAAATGTTAATTAACGTTACGCACATCAGTTCCTAACAAGTGTCAGCAATACATTTCCTTCATGTGCTTTAAACATGATTCAAGAAAGCACTGTCACCGATTTTAAACTTGCAAAAAGAGTGGGCCGCCTGGCATTTTGAGTGCTATTTGAGTGAATTTGCTGTCTTGTTAGTGAACTGACCACTTATTGAGATATATGTACTTTAACTTTGCCTGCTTCCATCATGAAAATTTGTCATTTTCCAATACATCAGAAATCATCAGAATAACTTCTTGTCCACAAACCGGTGTATGCATTTCCATGAATTTCTCATATTTATTAACACAAATGATGTAGATCTGATCTGCAAATTTATAACTCAGAAAATGTTATCGGCACAGGATTCCGTTCCTGAAAATATTGTACTTTCAACATGTTATTGTTCTTTGTGAAGCAATAAGTGCAATGCTCTCATGCAGCATGCAGATGGAGGTTCATCACGTACACCAGGTAGCACAAAAGAGATATTATTGCAGTCTAAGGTAACCACAAGACATGTTTTACACCAATTTTTACCTCCACGAATCATTCAAAGGAGCTAGGTTTTGTCTAATTGCGTTAGGCTAGGCTTTTGTTGTAAGTTAGTAAATGAAAAAAAATATTCAAAAACGGTTCACGCTAGATTAGGTTACGTTAGACTTTTTAAGTTCAAAATGTTTGAGAAAAAAGAAATTGGGGGGGAATTTGGCATAAACATAATCATTTCTTGCATGGAAGTCTAGGCTAGGTTAGGTTAGGTTATGTTACATTTTTTTTATCTGAACATTATTTTTCATCCTATATTACTCAAATCCAAGCCCCCTTTTCCACGTTATTTTTCCTCACAAATGAAAAGTGTGCATCTGCAGAGGAAATGAGCGGTTACATCATGTTCAGCACATTAACAAACACTGCATTAAAAAAAAATTAGAAGAAGTCAGAGATTACCATGAGCTGAAATATTACCCAAAAAGCCAGGTATTATCACAGTTTAAGGTAACCACAAGACAAGTTTTACACACATTTTACCTCCATGAGGCATACAAAGGGGTGAGGTTTGTCAGGTTAGGTTAGGCTTTTGTTGTAAGTTATAAAAAAAAAATTTGTTGGTAAATAATTTTTGTTAATGATTTTTCTACCCAAAAAAATAATAAACGGTTCAGGCTAGCTAAGGTTAGGTTTTTTAAGTTGAAAATATTTGAGAAAATGCCTCGAAAATTTAAATTAAAAACAATTAATTTCTTGTATGGGAAGTTGAACTATGTTAGGTAAGGTTATCATACATCTTGAACATTATTTGTATGCTATATTTCCTTACTCCACACCCTTTTTTGGTGTTATTTTTTACTCCCAATTGAAAGGCATGCATTTGCAGAGGAAAGGACATTAAATGTGTGCTTTTATGTGTTTTATTAATATTTTTATATTTAAATTTCCAATGCAATGTTTATGAATGTCACTAAGCTGATGGCACTACTCAGTTTCTGTGCAAATGCTTACTTTCCAGGTTGTGAGCAAAATAACATTAAAAAATGGGCTTTGAGTTAGGTAACATAGCAATTAAAAGAAATACATTAAAAATTCAACATAACCTAATGTAACCTAAGCTGACCTTGGAGAAAACAACTATAAAAACAAGATTGGAAAAATATCTAGCAATTTATTTTCTTGAAATTTTACAAATGAAAAACCTGACCCAACCTAATCTAACCAGAATTGTTGTGCTTTAAGGTGGTAACAAGGCAAGTTATTACACATTTGCCTCCATAAAGCAAACAAATGGGCTATGTTTGGTGATGTTAGATTAGTTTAAGTGTTTAAAGTTCGACATTTTTTGCAAAAATCGTTCCAAAATTTGAAAGAAATAGATCTTTTTTCTTTAAAAGCAGCTTATGTTAGGTTAGGCTAAGTTGGGTTACATTTTTTTATTGTAAAACAAATACATTGCTTGAAATTTTTACAACTTGATGTTTTGGTTTTGTTTTTCTCCAAAGGGATGTTAAGCTAGGTTAGGTTAGGTTATGTTGCATTTATTTTATTAAAAAAAATACTTTACCCTATGTCACCTAATTCAAAGCTTTTGTTGGTGTTATTTTGCTTACAACCTGAAATGTAGGCATTTGTATAGAAAATGAGTGGTCCCATCATCTGAGTCACATTCATAAACATTGCATTGAAATGATACATTCCACGAATTCATAAAATACCTTAAAACACAAATGTACCAAAATAAGCAGTAACATCGTGTTCATCACATTCCTAAACATTGCATGGGAAAAAATTAATCAGAAATTACCTTAAGCTGTAAGTTTACCAAAAGGTGTGCCAACGCCTGGACGGAAATGCAACACTAGGTGCCCCAATCCTGGGCAGAAAGGGCACTAAGAGCAGTGGAATGAAAATATTAATAAAATTAAAATAAAAACAGCTCTTCTTGAAGACAAACGTGGTAGTTATGTGATATTAACATGGAAACCCTGAGCACAAATCAGAAAAAAGCATGGACTGGACTTTTTCAAGCTTACCTGCCAACTTCTTCAACTACTGTTCCTTTGGGAATTAAATATCAGCAAGCTATTTATTCACTATCTAAAATCACACCAATCCGCAGATACATCAGAAGGTGCGATACATCAGAATGTGCGAAGTACAAAAAACGAATCAGTACGACGTCACATGAGATTGGCCTCCGGATTAAACACTGCGCGCAATTGCACCACAGATATCTTACCTCCGTCACATTTGTCACTGTAACATCAAATTTAGACTTCAGGCGCTGGAATTTCTGTAACTGGAATTTTTTATTTGCATGTTACGATTTTGGATGTTCTGAGGAACGCCCATCACGATGTGTGACATTTAATGCGCGCTAGTGTCTATCGATACAAATCGACGCCCCTGCTTTGGAGAAAAAAAATAGAAACAAAAATTAAGCAATATATATTCTGAAAATTTTCTAAATTGAACAACCGAACCCAACTTACCCGAACCTAATGTCAGCTGCTTTTGAAGGAAAATTTTCAATGTTATTTTATTTTTGAAAATGATTGAACAATTTTTCCAAGGTAAACAACTAAACTAGCCTAACCTAGCTAAATCGGTATTATTGTGCTTTGAGGTGGTAACAAGACAAGTTTGTACACACATTTGCCTCCATATAGCAAGCAAATGGGTTAGGTTCGGTTAAGTTAGTTTAGTTTAGGCTTTTCAAGTTGGAAAACTTTTTTTAAAAATTCCAAAAACGTTTCAACCGAAAATTGCAAATTATTTGGTAACCTTGCAGTCTAAGGTGTTCTTTTTTCCTTTCAAACAAAGAAAAATATGCAGAATACCATGTTTATGAAGGTGACTAAGATGATTGGACCCACTTATTTTTTGTGCTTACTTTTCAGGTTGTGAGCAAAATAATGCCAAAAAGGCTTTGAGTTCGGTAACATCGCATAAACATTATTTTTTTTTAATGCAACAAAACCTAACCTAGCCTATCCTAACCTATATTTTGAGAACAAAAATTAAACTAAATTAAAATTTCACATAATTTATTTTCTGAAAATTCTCAACCTTAAAAAAGAAACCTAACCGAGCCTAACCTAACCTAAGCTGATTTTGAATACAAAATTATATTTTTTGTGAACATGGTTGTAATTTTTTTTTCTCGGAAGCTTTTGGGTATTATTGTGCTTTAAGGTGGGAACAAGAAAAGTTGTATGGGCGCTGTATGACCAACGCAGTCAATGCGCCAGTAAACCCAAATAACCAACCAACCAACCCAGAAAGATGTAAGCTGTACTTCCACAGTGGAGGGAATTCCAGCTATTTTGTTTGTTTTTGCACACAATTTTAAATTTTTCAGCAAAAGGTGGAGAGTCACTCCACTATCTAATCCAAATCTGTTTCTATTCAGTACAAAATGTGCTGGTTAACATCAATGTTTCTACTTAGCATGGTGTTTTCATTTTTTCCCTTTAGCTTTCTTATCAGCATAAAATAGCATAGGTTATTGGGGGGCCCAAATCAACATGGGGGGGCAAGATCAACATTGGTGGGGCCCCACAAAAGGATACAAATCGACGCCCCTGCATACATGCATGATTTTGCACTTATCAAAATTTAATTTCATCTGCTATTTTTGGACCACTTCACAAGCTCTTCTAAGTCTTTCTGCAGCATGTACCTAGGTGCCTAGGTACCAAGCAAATATCAAACTGATAGTGTGATGAGTGGGCTGTTGAGGTTAATTATAGTTTGTATATCCACACTCTCAATGATAACTGATTGTTGTTCACGGGACTGGATTGTATGCAAGTTTGACAATGACAATTGGTTTTTGTGCACACCATTTTGAATTTTGTAGCAAAAGGTGGAGAGTCAGTCCACTATCTAACCCAAATCTGTTTTGTTTTTTTACAAAATGTGCTGGTTAACATCAACTACATTTTCTATGTACCTAGCATGGTGTTTTTCTTCTTTTTTCTTCAACTTTTTTATGAGCATAAAAATAGCATATGTTATTGGGGGGCCAAATCAACATTGGGGGGCCAGGATCAACACTGGTGGGGCCCTGGCCCCCACAAAAGGATACAAATCGACGCCCCTGCCATCTAGACATTAGGGGGATGTCCCCATCCTAGCCCCGCCTTCAGCGCATAAAATATCACACAAACTATAACGTAAAATTCCCTTTACGTAAACGTCCACATGCCTGCACCTTGATCGCAAACACCCGCTTTTATAGTCAGACATGTAACGTACTCGCTTCAAAGGTGGCGCAAATGACCTCTGTGGTCCGGTACGCCTGAAAAAGTCACTCCCCCATGCAGTTAAATTGAAACTTGCCTGATGCTACCAATTTCTGCAATATACGAATAAAAACCTGTGACGTCATCAAGGTTTGAATGCGACTTTGGTGTACCTTTTAAAATAATGGTATTTTTGCGGCATTTAATAATGGTGTTTTTGCGGCGTAAGAGACATTGGGCTTGTCAAGGCTATTTCTCTTGTATAGCATTGGTCGTGGATGACTAAGGTTTGCTTAAAAGTCATGTGAGCCATATCTTTCTTTTTTTATTCTTTTAGGAATACCAATTATATTGCAGTGGCCATGCAGCTTCTTGCTGACTTTTCTCTGTCATGGTATCATAAGCTGGCAGATTTGCCCACACATGGCTCTCGTTTTCCCCATATCAATATTGAATGCATGCATTGTCATTGGGCATTTAGGTAGGTACCTAGGTAAATATAAAGCTGATGGTGTGACAGGTGGGCTGCTGAAGATAATTATAGTTTGCATATCCACAATCTCAAGGATGATTGTCATTGCTGTTCACTGGACAATGCAAGTTTGACAATGACTGGAAATTAAGAATGGTTTTTTCCTGTTTAAGCTCATGTGTGTGGTTTTGCCATTGGTGGTGTGTACAAACATCAGTATGACAATCCAATTGTTGTTTTGTGGCTTAGCATTTAAAAAAGACAATCTGGTTTAAAATGCATCATCAGCGAATCTTAACATTTTATGTCGTAAGTTTTCCTTGCACAGTGGAGGGAAATCTAGCTGTTTTGTTTTTTTGCACATAATTTTGAATTGTGTAGCAAAAGTTGGATACTCAGTCCACTATCTAATCCAAATCTGTTCTTGTTCAGTACAAAATGTGCTGGTTAACATCAACTAAGTTTTCTATGTACCTAACACAGTGTTTTTCTTTTCTTTTTTTCCTTTAGCTTTTTATCAGCATAAAAATAGCATGGGTTATTGGGGGGCCCAAATCAACATTGGGGGGGCCAAGATCAGCATTGGGGGGCCATGGCCCCCGCAAAAGGATACAAATCGACGCCCCTGTATATAATTATAATACTGGTCGCAGACAATTCAGCGTTCCTCCATCCCCACCGCGGCCGTCGGTGTTGGACGGAGACGCCGTGACCTTGTCAGTCGAGGTGGGCGGCGGCGGCCGTGACCTTGTCCGCCGAGGTGGGCGACCGTGACCTTGTCAGCCGAGGTGGGCGACCGTGACCTTGTCAGCCGAGGTGGGCGACCGTGACTTTGTCAGTCGAGGTGGGCGACCGTGACCTTGTCAGTCGAGGTGGGCGACCGTGACCTTGTCAGCCGAGGTGGGCGACCGTGACCTTGTCAGCCGAGGTGGGCGGCCGTGACCTTGTCAGTCGAGGTGGGCGACCGTGACCTTGTCAGCCGAGGTGGGCGACCGTGACCTTGTCAACCCAGGTGGGCGGCCGTGACCTTGTCAGCCGAGGTGGGCGGCCGTGACCTTGTCAGCCGAGGTGGGCGGCCGTGACCTTGTCAGCCGAGGTGGGCGGCCGTGACCTTGTCAGCCGAGGTGGGCGGCCGTGACCTTGTCAGCCGAGGTGGGCGGCGGAGGCTTGGTGACCGGAGCCGTGCCGAGTGTTCATTAACCCGAGCCTGTCGCCGACACGACGTGCAAAGCACGCCACCTCGCACGGCACCGCTGTTCCACATCGACCCCCCCCCCACCCCGGCCACGGTGACGGCGGCAGACCGTAACAGCCATGGCCGTACACCCTGACCACTCGTCAGAGCGCATCTGACGTGTGACATTTCACCGCAGGCCTGGGGGCACCGCGAGCTAAAGCAGGCCCGCGCACGTATATAGGCAATTAGTATATAATACTTCGTGAAATGGACCACCAAAGACAACATCAATAGTCAGGTAGGACGAGCTGTATCGAATATTTCGTCCTGCATGCGTGGACATCATGATATTTTAAAGTACCTTTTTAGAACCCGCCTTCAAAGCAAAACTTGAGGCAAACGACCGGAAATAACAGCGCACCAGCATCCGGTATGACCGTCACGGCAGCCATCCTTCACGCCGACCGGTAGCGAAAATGTTGCCATTCCGGGATTTTGCCAGTCCGGATCCTGGAATTCCGGCACTTTCGAAATGATCGGGGATTGACATCACTAGCTCCAGCACGAACATGCGTGCCAGGTGGTAACATGCGCCGGAGGAGATGGGCCATCACTAGTGCCTGGAGTGACAGCTCCGGCACGCACGTGCGTGCCAGGTGATGACGTGGGCCGGAGGGGATTGCCATCACTAGTACGTGGAGTGACAGCTCTGGCACGCACGTTCGTGCCAGAAGGTGATGATGTGCGTCGGTGGGGTGCGAAACGACGCAGTCGCCGGGTGCCCTGAAGTATGTCACCCCACAAACAAGGTGACACTCGGACAGCCAGACTCGACCCACTCCGACCCGACCTGACCCCAACCTAACCTCGACTCGACGTCCGCCGCGGCCGACGCCGGATCACGACTCGCCCGACAAAACGGAGCTCATTTCCGAGAAGCTAGTCGTCATGCCCGCAGCGTCATCATCTGGCGCCGGCTCCAGTCGTCATGCCCGCAGCGTCATCATCTGGCGCCGGCTCCGTTCTCGCGAGGCCCAGGCCCGTACAGCTGACGACGACTGTACTAACGACTGCGGCGGCAGGACCTCCGCCGTGTTCGGCCGCCCAATGGGAGGGTCGCGCCGCACTGCAGACGGTGGCGGGGGCGGGGGCGGGGACGGGGCGAGGTCGGGGACAGGGCGGCCATGTGCAGAGCAGCCTCGGCAGGGAACAATGTGGCGATCGGCGAGATCGGACAAGCGACGGCGGCGGTCCGATCGACCTGCGCCGCCGCCGTTCTGGCAGCCGGCCGCGAGACGTCGCGCGCACCCCACACCCGCGGCCGACGACGAGCCGGTCCAAATGGCGCGCGGAGCCGCGCGACGGCCGGGCGCCGCCGCTGGCACCAGCCGACACCACGTGCCCCCCGGCCGTCGGTCGGAGCCAACTGCGGCGCGCTCCCAAACCGGGCCCGTCTCCACACAGCGAGTGTCAGGCCGGAGGACCACGGGGCCGGAGGACGGGGCCGGAGGACGGGGCCGGAGGACGGGGCCGGAGGACGGGGCCGGGGCCGGAGGACGGGGCCGGAGGACGGGGCCGGAGGACGGGGCCGAGAGGCCGGAGACGGGCCGGAAGGGCCGGAGACGGGCCGGAGGGGGAGGCCGAGGACGAGCGGACGGCCGGAGACGGGGAGGGCCGAACGGGGCAGACGGGAGGGCCGGAGGCGAGGACGGGCCGGAGGACGGGGCCGGAGGACGGGGCCGGAGGACGGGGCCGGAGGACGGGGCCGGCCGCCACCGGGAGGGCTCGGCGCCGCCACCGCCCGCCACACGCTCTCGTCGCCGTCCTCGCAGGCACCCCCCCTACACACACGTGCTGCCTCAGCACGGCGTGGCGCTGGCTGGACGCTGCGTCTCTGCCCCCCCGCCCCGGCGCGCCGACAGCCAGTGTTTACAGCGGCGGCGCGACTCCTACCGTTGCCGCTGCCGCCGCCGCCGACGGCCGCTCGGCGATCGATGCCGGCCTCGTCGGCGCCGACAGGGCCGCGCGGCCAGTGCGTGCACGGCACCGGAAGGAAGTCGCCGCAGCCGGCCGGCCGCACCGTCGGCCGGCCGGCCGACACATCTCGCCGCGGCGGAAGACGGATGCCTACTGACTTACACGACATGCACACATGACGAGCACACACGTCCGGATAGGCGGCATCATGTCGACAAGTCGGCGTGGTGCTGATGGCCGTGATGACGGACTGGGGGAGCGTGTGAGCCGGGTCAGAAGTCGACGATGTGTGACAATCTGAGCGGATCGGCCACTAGCGTACAGTATCGAATGAGGACTGGGGAGCGTGTGAGCCGGGTCAGAAGTCGACGATGTGTGACAATCTGAGCGGATCGGCCACTAGCGGCACAGTATCGGAATGACGGACTGGGGGAGCGTGTGAGCCGGGTCAGAAGTCGACGATGTGTGACAATCTGAGCGGATCGGCCACTAGCGGCACAGTATCGGAATGACGGACTGGGGGAGCGTGTGAGCCGGGTCGAAGTCGACGATGTGACAATCTGAGCGGATCGGCCACTAGCGGCACAGTATCGGAATACGGACTGGGGAGCGTGTGAGTCGGGTCAGAAGTCGACGATGTGACAATCGAGCGGATCGGCCACTAGCGGCACAGTATCGGAATGACGGACTGGGGAGCGTGTGAGCCGGGTCAGAAGTCGAATACAATCGAGCGGATCGGCCACTAGCGGCACAGTATCGGAATACGGACTGGGGAGCGTGGAGTCGGGTCAGAAGTCGACGATGTGTGACAATGAGCGGATCGGCCACTAGCGGCACAGTATCGGAATACGACTGGGGGCGTGTGAGCCGGGCGAAGTCGACGATGTGTGACAATCTGAGCGGATCGGCCACTAGCGGTACAGTATCGGAATACGGACTGGGGAGCGTGTGAGCCGGGTCAGAAGTCGACGATGTGTGACAATCTGAGCGGATCGGCCACTAGCGGTACAGTATCGGAATGACGGACTGGGGAGCGTGGAGCCGGGTCAGAAGTCGACGATGTGTGACAATCTGAGCGGATCGGCCACTAGCGGCACAGTATCGGAATGACGGACTGGGGAGCGTGTGAGTCGGGTCAGAAGTCGACGATGTGACAATCGAGCGGATCGGCCACTACGGCACAGTATCGGAATGACGGACTGGGGAGCGTGAGCCGGGTCAGAAGTCGACGATGTGTGACAATCTGAGCGGATCGGCCACTAGCGGTACAGTATCGGAATGACGGACTGGGGGAGCGTGTGAGCCGGGTCAGAAGTCGACGATGTGTGACAATCTGAGCGGATCGGCCACTAGCGGCACAGTATCGGAATGACGGACTGGGGGAGCGTGTGAGCCGGGTCAGAAGTCGACGATGTGTGACAATCTGAGCGGATCGGCCACTAGCGGCACAGTATCGGAATGACGGACTGGGGAGCGTGGAGTCGGGTCAGAAGTCGACGATGTGACAATCTGAGCGGATCGGCCACTAGCGGTACAGTATCGGAATGACGGACTGGGGAGCGTGGAGCCGGGTCAGAAGTCGACGATTGACAATCTGAGCGGATCGGCCACTAGCGGCACAGTATCGGAATGACGGACTGGGGAGCGTGTGAGCCGGGTCAGAAGTCGACGATGTGACAATCTGAGCGGATCGGCCACTAGCGGCACAGTATCGGAATGACGGACTGGGGAGCGTGTGAGCCGGGTCAGAAGTCGACGATGTGACAATCTGAGCGGATCGGCCACTAGCGGTACAGTATCGGAATGACGGACTGGGGAGCGTGTGAGCCGGGTCAGAAGTCGACGATGTGTGACAATCTGAGCGGATCGGCCACTAGCGGCACAGTATCGGAATGACCACGTTGGACAGTTGTACACTACCGGGACTGCAATGGATAGTGGCACACTATACATTGCAGTCTGGCAGTGTAGTGTAGTGTAGTGCTGTCGACAGGATCGGACGACGACGGTGCGAAGCCCCGCCCCACCAGCGGCGCCGTGTGCGATGTGACAGACCCGCACTGGATGCGGCAGAGCAGCCGGATTTCCAGGCCGCTGGCACAATGCTCGTGCAGTCGCTTGGGTCGGACGGCGAGGCGGACGTCGGTGCTGTGCTGCCGTCGGCGCAGCAGTGTCGGTCCAGGCCTCGTCGACACCGATGCGTGACAAGCTAAGCGGATCGGCCACTAGCTGTATACTACCGGGATGACTGCGTTGGATGATTGTACACCACCAGACTGCAATGGGTAGTGAGACACTATCCAGTGCAGTGGTCTGGTAGTCTGGCAGTCCCTGCAGCGTGGCAGTCTGGTCTGGTTGCGTTCTGTTCTGGTCTGGTCTGGTCTGGTCTGGCCTGGTTGCGGTCAGATCTGCAGTCGGGGGGCCGGAATCAATGGTGGCGGCCGTCTGAGTAACGTCCTGCCTTCCAACGACCGGGCCCGCGCAGGCCGATAGGCTCCCTAGATAACCACACCAAGGTCAAAGGCTGGGGGTTGACATCAGTCTCCCGTTGACCCTGACCCGGGGATAAGCTCTTCGGGGAGCACCACCGAGGTCGGATGCCACATCGATCACTGACCCTGTCCCGGTGCTGGCCGACCATGACCGAGGGATGAGCGTTCTGGGGAGCACCACCGAGGTCGGGGTCGCATCGAGTTTCCAACCGACATCAGTCAGGCTGGGGCCGGCTAGGCCAGACCCCACCCCTCTCCTTCCGACCCAGGACTGGCCGGTCCTTGCCCGCGGCTGGTCGACGCTGACCCGGAGCTAACGATGCCGACCCTGACCCGGGGCATTCTAGTTGTTACCCGGGGCTGACCCGGGAGATGACTGGAAACTGACTGGCCGCGGATCATGGCCGATCACCTGCCGCGGAGGTGTAGCCGACAGGGCGAGAACTGGCTCCGCACTGCTGCACCACAGACCAGACCAGACCGTCTACCAAGACGATGACCACCAAGTAGCTATAGCACGCACTACTAATGTAGCTACCAGCGCGGCCGGCGCTGCAGATCGTCCCCAGCCCCCCCTCACGCCGGCCTCTTCCCACCTCGCCGTGCCGGGCCACACCACACTGGCACCCTCACGCACCCCCCTGCCGACCTGCCGCCGGCTCAATACCCGCCCGATTGCTAGAGCGATCGCGAAAAAAACTCGTTGGACGTTGGGCGTTGGACAGCCGCGCGGCCGCCTCGGCAGGGCAGGTCGATGGGACGCCGCCGGCCGCGGCGCGCTCCAATGACCGGCTCGTCGGCCGACCAGAGCCGACGTGCCGCCGCCACCGCTGACCTTGACTCGCCACCGCTGCCCGCACCCACGTCGCGCCGCGCGGCCGACGAGCGCGCGCCGTCGACGGCGACGGGCCCGCCGATCCGTTGCCAGACGACGTCCGTCGACGCGGTGGTGGGGTGGGGGCCGCACGCCGCACGAGCGCTACGAGCGTGGGCCGTGCTCTGCACTGCCCAGGCCGTCCTCTACACTGCCCGGGCCGTGCTCTCCACCGCGCGGGACGGCGTCCACGCACAGGGCCGGACATGCCGCTCGCTCACGGCGCGCCACTATGCCGGCGACAGACGCACGCTCGCTGACTCACCGATGAGGGCCTGGAACAGGCGCGACTTGAAGATGTGGATGAGGTGCTCGATGGCGGTGGCCAGCTGCAGTTCATGGCTGTTGATCAGCTGACTGCGGTAGTCCTCGAGCAGTTCCAGTGCTCGGTGCGCCTCTGCCGGCCGGAAGCAGCAAGCCGTCAGCAGGGGAGTGCAGGGGGAGGGGGAGGAGGAGCGGTGGGGTGGGAGGAGCGGTGGACGTTCGTTTTACGACGCGTGAACTGCTTCGGGTCACATAACGTCGCCGATTCCCTCACGCCGATTGGTCGCGGGCGAAAAGCAGCGACAGGCACTCGAGCCGGCAACACCTGGGCCGGGAGACGGGCACCCTACACCTAGACTACTCGTGCCCCGGCCAGTGCGTCGGGTAACCGTCACACAATTGTCAACGTGCTTCAACAGCCGAGGTGCAGAATATAGCAGCGAAACACGACCACGGTGACAGTGCAGCAGGACCGGGTGAGAGGCAGAGCACACCGACACGCACATCTCCTCACCAACGCAGCACGGACTGTGACGGCGGCAGCGCACAGGGGCGGATAACGAGGAGGCCGTCCCGCCGCCGCCCCAACGTGTTCACAACTCAGCGGCGCTAACGAGGACATCACGGCCCGCGCGTCCATCCGGACAACACGCAACAACGAACAGAGCAAAGCCAACCGCACTGGGAAGCGACCCAGCAATGTCGGAGGACAATGATTAGCGCGCCTTGCACTGCAAGTGGGAGCGACAAGTGGACAGACGCTGGCCGGTGATAGGTTTGCTCACAAATGAGGGACATGTCAGCAACACCAGCCATAGACGGGTGGATCGGCAGGGTGGAAACGCTATTTCTTCATATCTCACCCACTCACTCATCACACATCTCCGCCGTTGAACACACAGGAATGAACTACTGCCTTATATCTACCTTCATTGCCATTATACTCAGTGTATTTCGCACCCTTTGCATTCCGACTGGCGCTTCTCATCAGTTCAGTCCAGCCCAGCATTGATTCTTTAAATCCTCGAGCGCCTCCCGGGCCTACCAACCAGCCGATGCTGTGGGCTACGGCCGGGATTAGCCAACACGGGGCAGGCGGAAGGGTGAGAATGAACATTGGACGAAGGCGACTGGAACCTAATGGGTTCTGTTTAGTATCGGTTCTCACACGATATATTAGGAACAGCCGGGACCCTCATTAGCACAAATTGGCCGTGTACGAATTGTCACAGTAACGAGACAATGCGAGACAGATAGAGAGATAGAGAGATAGAGAGATAGAGAGATAGAGAGATAGAGAGATAGAGAGATAGAGAGATATAGATAGATAGATAAAGAGATAGAGAGATAGAGAGATAGAGAGATAGAGAGATAGAGAGATAGAGAGATAGAGAGATAGATAGATATAGAGAGATAGATAGATATAGAGAGATAGATAGATATAGAGAGATATATAGATAGATAGATAGAGAGATAGATAGATAGATAGATAGATAGATAGATAGATAGATAGATAGATAGATAGATAGATAGATAGATAGATAGATAGATAGATAGATAGATAGATAGATAGATAGATAGATAGATAGATAGATAGATAGATAGATAGATAGATAGATAGATAGATAGATAGATAGATAGATAGATAGATAGATAGATAGATAGATAGATAGATAGATAGATAGATAGATAGATAGATAGATAGATAGATAGATAGATAGATAGATAGATAGATAGATAGATAGATAGATAGATAGATAGATAGATAGATAGATAGATAGATAGATAGATAGATAGATAGATAGATAGATAGATAGATAGATAGATAGATAGATAGATAGATAGATAGATAGATAGATAGATAGATAGATAGATAGATAGATAGATAGATAGATAGATAGATAGATAGATAGATAGATAGATAGATAGATAGATAGATAGATAGATAGATAGATAGATAGATAGATAGATAGATAGATAGATAGATAGATAGATAGATAGATAGATAGATAGATAGATAGATAGATAGATAGATAGATAGATAGATAGATAGATAGATAGATAGATAGATAGATAGATAGATAGATAGATAGATAGATAGATAGATAGATAGATAGATAGATAGATAGATAGATAGATAGATAGATAGATAGATAGATAGATAGATAGATAGATAGATAGATAGATAGATAGATAGATAGATAGATAGATAGATAGATAGATAGATAGATAGATAGATAGATAGATAGATAGATAGATAGATAGATAGATAGATAGATAGATAGATAGATAGATAGATAGATAGATAGATAGATAGATAGATAGATAGATAGATAGATAGATAGATAGATAGATAGATAGATAGATAGATAGATAGATAGATAGATAGATAGATAGATAGATAGATAGATAGATAGATAGATAGATAGATAGATAGATAGATAGATAGATAGATAGATAGATAGATAGATAGATAGATAGATAGATAGATAGATAGATAGATAGATAGATAGATAGATAGATAGATAGATAGATAGATAGATAGATAGATAGATAGATAGATAGATAGATAGATAGATAGATAGATAGATAGATAGATAGATAGATAGATAGATAGATAGATAGATAGATAGATAGATAGATAGATAGATAGATAGATAGATAGATAGATAGATAGATAGATAGATAGATAGATAGATAGATAGATAGATAGATAGATAGATAGATAGATAGATAGATAGATAGATAGATAGATAGATAGATAGATAGATAGATAGATAGATAGATAGATAGATAGATAGATAGATAGATAGATAGATAGATAGATAGATAGATAGATAGATAGATAGATAGATAGATAGATAGATAGATAGATAGATAGATAGATAGATAGATAGATAGATAGATAGATAGATAGATAGATAGATAGATAGATAGATAGATAGATAGATAGATAGATAGATAGATAGATAGATAGATAGATAGATAGATAGATAGATAGATAGATAGATAGATAGATAGATAGATAGATAGATAGATAGATAGATAGATAGATAGATAGATAGATAGATAGATAGATAGATAGATAGATAGATAGATAGATAGATAGATAGATAGATAGATAGATAGATAGATAGATAGATAGATAGATAGATAGATAGATAGATAAGATAGATAAGATAGATAGATAGATAGATAGATAGATAGATAGATAGATAGATAGATAGATAGATAGATAGATAGATAGATAGATAGATAGATAGATAGATAGATAGATAGATAGATAGATAGATAGATAGATAGATAGATAGATAAGATAGATAGATAAGATAGATAAGATAGATAAGATAGATAAGATAGATAAGATAGATAAGATAGATAAGATAGATAAGATAGATAAGATAGATAAGATAGATAAGATAGATAAGATAGATAAGATAGATAAGATAGATAGATAGATAAGATAGATAAGATAGATAAGATAGATAAGATAGATAAGATAGATAGATAGATAAGATAGATAAGATAGATAAGATAGATAAGATAGATAAGATAGATAAGATAGATAAGATAGATAGATAGATAGATAGATAGATAGATAGATAGATAGATAGATAGATAGATAGATAGATAGATAGATAGATAGATAGATAGATAGATAGATAGATAGATAGATAGATAGATAGATAGATAGATAGATAGATAGATAGATAGATAGATAGATAGATAGATAGATAGATAGATAGATAGATAGATAGATAGATAGATAGATAGATAGATAGATAGATAGATAGATAGATAGATAGATAGATAGATAGATAGATATAGATAGATAGATAGATAGATAGATAGATAGATAGATAGATAGATAGATAGATAGATAGATAGATAGATAGATAGATAGATAGATAGATAGATAGATAGATAGATAGATAGATAGATAGATAGATAGATAGATAGATAGATAGATAGATAGATAGATAGATAGATAGATAGATAGATAGATAGATAGATAGATAGATAGATAGATAGATAGATAGATAGATAGATAGATAGATAGATAGATAGATAGATAGATAGATAGATAGATAGATAGATAGATAGATAGATAGATAGATAGATAGATAGATAGATAGATAGATAGATAGATAGATAGATAGATAGATAGATAGATAGATAGATAGATAGATAGATAGATAGATAGATAGATAGATAGATAGATAGATAGATAGATAGATAGATAGATAGATAGATAGATAGATAGATAGATAGATAGATAGATAGATAGATAGATAGATAGATAGATAGATAGATAGATAGATAGATAGATAGATAGATAGATAGATAGATAGATAGATAGATAGATAGATAGATAGATAGATAGATAGATAGATAGATAGATAGATAGATAGATAGATAGATAGATAGATAGATAGATAGATAGATAGATAGATAGATAGATAGATAGATAGATAGATAGATAGATAGATAGATAGATAGATAGATAGATAGATAGATAGATAGATAGATAGATAGATAGATAGATAGATAGATAGATAGATAGATAGATAGATAGATAGATAGATAGATAGATAGATAGATATATAGATAGATATATAGATAGATATATAGATAGATATATAGATAGATATATAGATAGATATATAGATAGATATATAGATAGATATATAGATAGATATATAGATAGATATATAGATAGATATATAGATAGATATATAGATAGATATATAGATAGATATATAGATAGATATATAGATAGATATATAGATAGATATATAGATAGATATATAGATAGATATATAGATAGATATATAGATAGATATATAGATAGATATATAGATAGATATATAGATAGATATATAGATAGATATATAGATAGATATATAGATAGATATATAGATAGATAGATATATAGATATATAGATATATAGATATATAGATATATAGATATATAGATATATAGATATATAGATATATAGATATATAGATATATAGATATATAGATATATAGATATATAGATATATAGATATATAGATATATAGACAGATATATAGATATATAGATATATAGATATATAGATATATAGATATATAGATATATAGATATATAGATATATAGATATATAGATATATAGATATATAGATATATAGATATATAGATATATAGATAGATAGATAGATAGATATATAGATAGATAGATAGATAGATAGATAGATAGATAGATAGATAGATAGATAGATAGATAGATAGATAGATAGATAGATAGATAGATAGATAGATAGATAGATAGATAGATAGATAGATAGATAGATAGATAGATAGATAGATAGATAGATAGATAGATAGATAGATAGATAGATAGATAGATATATAGATAGATAGATAGATAGATAGATAGATAGATAGATAGATAGATAGATAGATATATAGATAGATAGATAGATAGATAGATAGATAGATAGATAGATAGATAGATAGATAGATAGATAGATAGATAGATAGATAGATAGATAGATAGATAGATAGATAGATAGATAGATAGATAGATAGATAGATAGATAGATAGATAGATAGATAGATAGATAGATAGATAGATAGATAGATAGATAGATAGATAGATAGATAGATAGATAGATAGATAGATAGATAGATAGATAGATAGATAGATAGATAGATAGATAGATAGATAGATAGATAGATAGATAGATAGATAGATAGATAGATAGATAGATAGATAGATAGATAGATAGATAGATAGATAGATAGATAGATAGATAGATAGATAGATAGATAGATAGATAGATAGATAGATAGATAGATAGATAGATAGATAGATAGATAGATAGATAGATAGATAGATAGATAGATAGATAGATAGATAGATAGATAGATAGATAGATAGATAGATAGATAGATAGATAGATAGATAGATAGATAGATAGATAGATAGATAGATAGATAGATAGATAGATAGATAGATAGATAGATAGATAGATAGATAGATAGATAGATAGATAGATAGATAGATAGATAGATAGATAGATAGATAGATAGATAGATAGATAGATAGATAGATAGATAGATAGATAGATAGATAGATAGATAGATAGATAGATAGATAGATAGATAGATAGATAGATAGATAGATAGATAGATAGATAGATAGATAGATAGATAGATAGATAGATAGATAGATAGATAGATAGATAGATAGATAGATAGATAGATAGATAGATAGATAGATAGATAGATAGATAGATAGATAGATAGATAGATAGATAGATAGATAGATAGATAGATAGATAGATAGATAGATAGATAGATAGATAGAGAGAGAGAGATAGAGAGAGAGAGAGAGGGGAGAGAGAGAGGAGAGAGGGGGGGAGAGGAGGGAGAGGGGGAGAGAGGGAGGGAGGGAGGGAGGGAGGGAGGGAGAAATACAGAGGCAGAGAGAGGCGTCACCAGAACTTGGAGTCTCCATGTGGGACAGCAGTCTACCGACAACCAATATCAGGCTGGGGCTTGGCAGGGGGTGGAGGAGGGGGCGAGACACTGACCTTGCTTTCTGACCGGCATCGCCCGAGGCGTCCCAGACGACCCACGAGCTGAAACAGCAGAGATAAACACTGACGAGAGTGGCAGACAACAGAGGAGTCACACACTACACCGAGCAGCAGACAGTGGCAGACAGTGGTACACACTGACAGACAACAGAGGAGTTACACACAACACAGAACAACAGACAGCGGCAAACAGAGGAGTCACACACTAAACAGAACAGCGGACACAAACACTGTCAAACAATGGCGGAGATAAACACTAACCAGAACATCACTGTCAAACAACGGCGGAGACAAGCGCTGACCAGAAAAGCGAACACGAAAATTGGCCGACAACAGCGGAGACCGACATTGACCAGAAGCGCGGACATAAATACGACGAAGAATTGCAATGTAGTGCATTATCACCTTTATCAGACCAAATCCCAGAAATAGGTTATTTTATGGCCTTCCGTAATAAAAGAAGTCATAACATAAAAGTGCACAAAGAAATATATATTTTTTTAATGAAGTACGCATGAGAAATAGGTTAGGCAGCGTGACCACATATAAGATGATGTACAGGAGAGCGGACGACATATCAGATGAGTAAAAACGAGTAAAGAGCACATGCACATGCACATCTTGACTAGATTGGGTTTCCTCTGACATAGCTGCTGTGTGAAATGCCGTTTCAGTTTCCGCTAAAAAAAAAGCAACAAAGAAGCCGGCCATCGGGCACAGCACCAGACATATCCAGACTGGAAAACAACAGCGAACACGGGCGATGAAAACACGTAGAACGGAAACCCTGGCAGCGTAAAACACACGCAACTACCAAACGAAAAGAGCAGTATTCGTCATGGAGATATAACGCAGTGACAAAAACAGGTTATTCGTCAGTACCAACAATGACGAATAACCGCAAATAAAACCGACAAACAGTAGCGCAGACAAACACTGATGAGAACAGCGAACCGGCACCAGCAAAATCCGAAGGCAACAAGAGAATGAAAACCGATGGCAGATAGACAGGAGGTAAACTATGAGAAACGCACGAGGAATCAGCACCGATTAACAAATACGGAGATAAAAATGCAAGACAAATAGGCGCCATATCAGCTCACTGTCGGTGCTCCTTTGAGTACCAAAAACCAAGCATTTAATCAACGAATAGAGAAAACCGGACATAGCAACTAATCAACATAGCCAGACGTAAAACACAGCAGACAGTCGCGGACCAGACGGAATGTGCTGCCAAATGCGCCGAGCCTCATCAACATACAAATCAAGAACCCCTCGACCGTAGTACCCAAATGATACTGTCGTGTTTGTTAATATTAGCAATGCATCGGCCCCAGCCATCTACCTCAGCCCCATTCATCTGTTGTGCGATAACGAATTGGGTCCAGGGTTGGATTTGTGCTTTGTGCTTTGAATCCTGGACGTGGAGAGGAAAACTCGGTGGGACAGGTACGGACACGAACACCCCAGACTGTTGTTGGTGGGACATGCACGGATATGAACACCCCAGACGCTGTGGGTTGGACGGGCACAGACACGAACACCCCAGACGCCGTTGGTGGGACGGGGACGGGGACGGGGACGGGGACGGGGACGGGGACGGGCAGGGGCACGGACACCCGAGATACAGACACATACACGGACACCCCAGACACCGTTGGTGGGATGGGCACAGACACGGACACCCCAGACGCAGCTGGTACAACAGAAACAGACACGGACACCCCAGCCGCCGCTGGTACAACAGACACAGACACGGACACCCCAGACGCCGCTGGTACAACAGACACAGACACGGACACCCCAGACGCCGCTGGTACGACAGACACAGACACGGACACCTCAGACGCCGCTGGTACGACAGACACAGCCACGAATACCCCAGACGCCGCTGGCACGACAGCTCCTTGTCTGCGCGCGGTCACCCGTGACCGTGACGGTCATCAGACGGACAGACCACCGTCACGCGCTCGAGTAACGACCACGCGTCCAGTCGTCCCGCACGCCACATTTGCACAGCCGCTGGCAGCGGCGTACGTGGTGAATGATGCGTCCCGCCGCGCACAGGCCTCACACAGCGTACAGCCGGCGTGACAGCCAACAGCCAACAGGACGTACGGCCGGCTGTACAGCCAACAGTCAACAGGACGTACGGCCGGCTGTACAGCCAACAGCCAACAGCCAACAGGACGTACGGCCGGCTGTACAGCCAACAGCCAACGGGACGTACGGCCGGCTGTACAGCCAACAACCAACAGGACGTACAGCCGGCTGTACAGCCAACAGCCAACAGGACGTACGGCCGGCTGTACAGCCAACAGCCAACAGGACGTACGGCCGGCTGTACAGCCAACAACCAACAGGACGTACAGCCGGCTGTACAGCCAACAGCCAACGGGACGTACCGCCGGCACGCGTGTCCAGTAAGCAGTCCATATTCTTTTTTCAAGAACTTTAGTCCGAATTCTTGCTGGGATGGCTTTATGAACCAGGGTCCTATTGCTAATCAGAGCTTGTTGCGTGAACCCTGGCCCCACCAGCCGATCCATGAATTCCTGTTCAACGGCATAATTGTGACCGGGAGTTTAACGTGCCGTCAATGCACCGACACGGCCGCCCCCGGTAGCTCGTCCCGGCCTTATCGGGCCAGTTGTCAACTGACCCTCCCAGTCGGGGGTCAAATGTTCATGGGTAAATGTCACTGAGTGAATAGGCTCTGATGCGCACTAGAAACTGGGTATGTCACGTGCTCCGTACCCGACAGCTGGTGAGGAAAAGCGCCGAACATTGATGAGCATGCCCAAAAAAAGGATCATAATGGTATAATTTTTCCATGTGCACCTTACATCACTCCTCCAGTTAAGGATAAAGTTTGCAAGTTCTGTTTGCCAGTTGGCTAAAATCATGGTTTTGTCCGGCCAAACAAAACTAGCTTTATCTATCTTGTCATAAAGCTTGAAAGCCTCGATTTGAACAGTCTTCATATAAACAAACTACGCAAGGTACGCGAGGAGTGTATGTCAGTAATGCAAAATGAATCCATGTTGGTAACCTCCCAAAATATGTGCTGTCTATGGCGCCTGCATTATCTCAGAACAGAGTAAATTAATTCACGCGAGCCGGAACATTTCCTGTGCAAAGGATAACTTCCTTCTCCAAAAACAAAATGAGTAAAATAAGCACATCGGAATAATGAAAAGAACTTCGGAGAAGTTGTTTTCAAGAAGAGAACCGACGTATTTAAGCAAAGGTTGGCGCATAGATGAGACCACGTGGATCATACCATGTCATATTTAATGGGTCACAAACGTTCTTAGTGTACCACAACCAATGGCATACAGTCACTTCATTAACACGAGCACCGGAGGTAGGGGGCAGAGGGCGGAATCCGCCCACCACTCATGTTTCTCGATGATATCTCATAAGCGGCGGGGATATTGTAATGAAATGGTGTGACTGTAAAAAAAAAAAACGATAAGCGCATCCTATGCAAAAATCGAAACTCCATCGTAAATATAGGAACTGTCGGCGGGGGGGGGGGATTGACAGACCGGCCAGAGCCCGACCGTCGAGAGTTCAAGGTCGCAAAGGTTTCGTCGGTGCGGTGGAGCGGCGGCGCGGTGGCCGATTTCGACCTCATTTAACCCTGAAGACATTGACCTAGGGTCATGCACCTTATACTGATGCGAGTTTACTACAGTCGTAGTCTACCCTCAAAATATTGTGCTTCTAGCTTAAATAGTTTCCGAGATCTTAGGGGCACGATCCCCCCCCTCCGGTGCGCTTTGTGAGAGGCCCTCCGGCGCGCGTGCTGAAATAAATTAAGTCAGAAAGCATGCCGAGGTGGTTGGTTGGTTGGCTGATTATTTGATTTTTAACACGCGCCCTGGAGGGCCTCTGAAAATTACGCGCACTGGAGGGGGGGGATTCCGCCACCCCTCCAGATTTCGTAGGGTGGATGGGTACGGTAGTGAACTCTATTGTGTGCAAATTTCATGACCTTAGGTCAATATCTTCAAGGTCAAATGAGGTCCAATTTGTCAAAATTTTCTTGTTTTGCGTGGCTTGGCTTGTCATTGTTATGGATCGCTGTGATTGTGTTTAAATGCTCGAAAATGGGCATCAATGATGTTTTGGACATGATGCAATACAGATGCAGATAATGATGCAATACAGATGCTAGACCCGACATTTGACTTCAGGTCACCTATATAGCAGCACTTTATCAGGTCAGTTACCTGTTCCAGTTACGGGAACCGGGCCGCCCGCGAGACTACTCCGTCGGGCAGCTTGGCGCTATCGGCTTCGCGAAAAATGAGTGAAGTACATGAATAAAGTATGGAAATGCAACAACAAACAGTACAAATGACAAACAATAGTGCATTTATGACAACATTCCAGTTGACCAAGTTGTGTTCCATTAGCCTGTCATGAACTTGACCTGACTTGACCTTGGTGACCTAAAATGATCTTGAAACTATATAGCATATCAATATACATCAAACAAGTCGTTAGTGTTGCCAAGAACACATCCTTTTGCGGATATACGGGAAGCGCATCAGCGCCGATTTTTGTGGTCTGGCGCGAATATTTTTGTTTCACTTTAACGGCCCCTAACTCGAAAAATTATCGGCCGATTTACATTTTTCTTGCTTTAAACGACGCGCCGGTCATTTCTAAGCAGGTACGCAGAAAATCGCGTATATCGACCGGTAAAATATGCAGTTATGTACGAAAAACCGGATGGGTGGGCGGATTTCGCCCCCCCCCGCCTCCAGTGCGCGTGTTAACACGCGCCCCGGAGGGCCTCTGCAAATTACGCGCACTGGAAGGGGGGGGGGCGGATTCGCCCCCCCCTAAGATCTCGGCTCATATTAAAGCTGGAGAAACGAAATTCGCAGGGTGGATGGGTACGGTAGTGGACACTATTGTGTGCACATTTCATGACCTTAGGTCAATATCTTCAAGGTCAAATGAGGTCACATTTCTCAAAATTTTCTTGTTTTGCGTGGCTTGGCCTGTCATTGTTATGGATCGCTGTGATTGTGTTTAAATGCTCAAAAATTGGCATCAATGAAGTTTTGGACATTACTAATGATGCAATGCAGATGCTAGACCCAACATTTAACCTCAGGTCACCTATATAGCAGCACTCTATTAGGTCAGTTACCTGTTCCAGTTACCGGAACCGGGCCGCCCGACCGACTGCTCCGTCGGGCAGCGCGGTGCAATCGGCTTCGTGGAGAAAGGAGTGAAGTACATGAATAAAGTATGGAAACGCAATGACAATCAGTACAATGACAAACAGTAGTGCATTTATGACAACATTCCAGCTGATCAAGTTTGGTTCCATTAACCTGTCATGAACTTGACCTAACTTGACATCGGTGACCTAACAAGACCTTGAAGCTATATAGGATATCAATATACATCAAACAATTCGCTAGTGTTGCCAAGAACACTTCCCTTTTACGAATATACGGGATGCGCATAAGCGCCGATTTTTGTGGTCTGGCGCTAGACATTTGTTTTACTTTAACGGCCCCTAACTGCTCACGATCGGGCACCATATCGCCACAGGAAGAACGAGGCCATGAGGTCGGCGGGCTGTGGGCTTCCCCTACTGCATGCTCACGATCGGGCACAATATCGCCACAGGAAGAACGAGGCCATGAGAGGTCGGCGGGCTATGGGCTTCCCCTACTGCATGCTCACGATTGGGCACAATATCGCCACAGGAAGACTATGCACTGGCCACAATTGCAGCTCTATTGACAGCTCGTGAGGATATGCACCTTACTGCATTCAATTTTCGCGAAAACGCAGGAATTTCATAAAACACTGCCCGGATTCGGAGAGCACAGGTCACGTGGTGGTATGACGTCATAGGCAGTGACCGGCGACAGCTGGCTGCCCCAATATCACAGCCGGCTGGACCGCCGCCGACCAAGGTCCATCGTTAGCTTTTCTTTGAATCATCATTAGCAATCTATCATCAATCCCACTCCATCCACTCAATTTTCCTCTCCTCACTGAACGTCTTAGAGTCCAAAACTAAGATTATCGGACATGAAGAATCTATTCGCCCTACTTGTAAACCCCTTCAATGAGGGACTGCCCACCACATCACCAGGCAGGCAGAAGTAGATGTATTGATGTCTAAACCAAGCTGAACCTGAAAGTCTGGAGCATAGGTTCTTAACCACTCTGGGTTGTCTCCCACTTCACGTGAATTCTCTTCCTATACATAACTCAGCAATACTTACATATTACACCTTGCTGTGTCTTTACGTTCTACGCTCCCTGTTAGATTCCCAAGTTTTCGCCGGGACGAATCTGCCTGGTTTAGATAACCGAAAGCCAAACCACCAAAATAAGAAGACTTACAGGACGTGACAATAATGAGACGCAATCTAAAACAGCCCGCCTATCCCCCTAACTGACATGACATAACATATTAAAGTAATGGGACCCAGTCGAAAATAGCCTGGCATATCTCCCTAACTGGATTGCCAGTAATCAATTTTACGTCGATAAATGTCTGCCACCGTCGGTCCCGACTAATGAACTGGCTTGCCGCCTCTCATCACATGCCAGTACACCGCTCAGGTATAATAATCCGCCCAGGAGCTTCTCATCACATGCCAGTACACCGCTCAGGTATAATAATCCGCCCAGGAGCTTCTCATCACATGCCAGTGCAACACCCAGGTCCAATAATCCGCCCAGGAGCTTCTCATTACATGTCAGTACACCTCTCAGGTCCAATGATCGCCTAGGAACTTGTCATCACATGTCAGTACACCTCTCAGGTCCGATAATCCGCTCAAGAGCTTCTCGTCACATGCCAGTACACCGTTTAGGCCCAATAATCCGCCCAGGAACCGATGCCGTCTCACATCACTGCAACATGGCCGCGGGCCATTCCCCGGCTTCAGCATTGCCATTTGGGCTTGAAGCAGCAGGCTTAACATCAGCTTTATGGCATCACCAGATGCTTAATACAATTCGCATAATTTGCTTGACCTTTAACTGAGTTCTTCTTTTGAATTTGTGAGTGTAACCTACGCTTGTGATCTTCGCCTTTATGCCATTTTGCTTCGATTGATGATTTAAAAGCTGGCGCATGTGTTGGGAGGTGCACCTGTATATCGAAAGTCTAATCGATCAAATCCGCTAACTGATGCACGTGACAGGAGTGGAAAACGCTGGTCATTGTTCCCAGGCCAGTGATGAATGCCGCTCCAACAGGCCTGTACTGCACACAATGGCCAGGCATGTAATTGCTATCCATATGTTAGCTGACCTGCAACATTTTGAATGCAACATTATTTGGTACATGTAATTGCATGTGGATGGGTACTAGCTTATGTTGCGATATTTCAGTTCATTGCAGTCTCTCTTGCATCGGTGAATATGTCATGTAGGGAACTGAAATTGTCCTGTATATAAAATAAAGTTTTAGGTTAAATAAATGAAGTCTCTCTTTTCAGTGATCACGTTGGTATTGCAGGCAGCAAAAATGTTCTTTTAAAAAGCTGCCACCAGTCGGTTTTGTCTCACATGTTTTTTTCCAACTTCTTTCCCATGCGCTTTGTAAAATTCTTGTCTTAACTTGTCACAACAAAGTAGATGAAACCAGCTATGTCCAGCCGGTTAAGCCGTGGTTTTCAACAGCTCGATACACCTCGCCTATCCTGGTCTGTGGTTGGCCGATTTAACACGGTGACCCGCCGAGGTCGATACACCTCGCCTATCTGGTCTGTGGCTGGCCGACATCCGGTGCCCTCTACGTCCCGGATCGACACGATCGAAAGACACCGACACCCGGCGTGCTCAAGCCGGTGGCGAAATACATCTCAGAAAGTTTCTCCGCTTGTCGGTCTAAAGCACAGCCCTTAATGGGAGGACATTCTCCGACCTGACTCCAGGTGAGGTGAGTTGAGGCTTGACATCAAGATGCAAAGTGTGTATGCTGCATGCAGTATTTCGTGGGGAGTGAAACTGATGGATGCATCACAAGCGAAAGGGAGGAGTGAACTGAAAGGTTAAGGACCGCTAGTTGGATACTTCACGGATGAAGCTCAGTGGCCTCCTCTTGTCCCTTTATTTCTGAGTTCATCGTCTGCATCATCACGATCATCATCATGATGCAGACATCACCACGAAGCGAAGCACAACACGTCGCAACTCGCTGCGGTGTGGTGGTCGTTATTGATTTTACCACACGTCCACTGATGGATCATGTAACGTTGTCAATCTCTCACGCCGATTGGTCGTGGGCGAAGAGTAGCGGCAGGTGGAACTCGAAACCACAACCTTTCGATTGGGAGACGCCCCCCCCCCGATGCGGCATCATGTTCGTTTGCATCATGTCCGCACCATTGACACCAATCTCCTCAGGGACTCCTGGTGGCATATAAACGTTTACACACAGCCGACTGTTCCGCCGCTGTCATACGTCTTCGTTTACACGTGCGTCTTCTAACATTTATCTTGACCCAGAGTTTCCAGTTGTGACAAAAAGCCTGCACTTGCCAAGCTGAGAGAGCTGAGAAGAACTGAGGCTGGTATTAACACACGCGGGTGTCGCTCGCCTCAGACTCACCATACCAAGCAAATCGATGCCAGTACGATCGAGATGTCACTCACGAACACGCCGGTCGAGGGTGGTGGGATATGGGCTACCCCACCCCTCCCAACAAAAGGTTTGTCCGGCGGCTGGATGACCACTGCTTGATCGGCTGCCCTTCAGAGGCGTGCCAAACACCACGAGTGGCGCATTTGCAGCTCTGAACACTGCTTGATCGGCTGCCCTTCAGAGGCGTGCCAAACACCACGAGTGGCGCATTTGCAGCTCTGAACACTGCTTGATCGGCTGCCCTTCAGAGGCGTGCCAAACACCACGAGTGGCGCATTTGCAGCTCTGAACACTGCTTGATCGGCTGCCCTTCAGAGGCGTGCCAAACACCACGAGTGGCGCATTTGCAGCTCTGCAAATGGTTCAAACAGGCCGGACAGGAACTGAGAACGAACGCGGGGCGTCACGACCCGGTCAGCCGTCGTCGACTGGCCGTCACAGCCACAGTGTGTTGTCTGCGGCCACAGTGTGGTGTTGTCTGCGGCCACAGTGTGTTGTCTGTGGCCACAGTGTGGTGTTGTCTGCGGCCACAGTGTGTTGTCTGCGGCCACAGTGTGTTGTCTGCGGTCACAGTGTGGTGTTTTCTGCGGCCACAGTGTGTTGTATGTAGCCACAGTGTGGTGTTGTCTGCGGCCACGGTGTGTTGTCTGCGGCCACAGTGTGGTGTTGTCTGCGGTCACAGTGTGGTGTTGTCTGCGGCCACGGTGTGTTGTCTGCGGTCACAGTGTGTTGTCTGCGGCCACAATGAAAGCATGAGCACGATAATTGAAGGGACAGGGCACCACAGGCGGATCTAGGGGACACGAGGGTCATTCCTCCTACCCAGTGGTGTCGATTTTTTAAAAACATTGGGGGGGGGCCGAAGTGCCAACGCACTAGATACCCCCCCCCGAAAAAAAACTCATCGGATTTAGCCCACTATATTTTCGGATCTTAGAAATTCTGATTTTTTATTCGACGATGTGTATGTTTATGTTTATTCAGCATCCTCACCAACAGGGAAAATCGTGTGAATTAATGTTAATGTGAGCAGCAGTGAATTAATTTGGAATTAAAGTGGTTTTGCCATTGGTGGTGTGTAGAGTATGACCATGCAATTGTTGTTTAGTTGCTTGGCAGATTTTCTTGCAGACAATCTGGTTTAAAATGCATCCGCATCGCTAATCTCAACATTTTATGATGTAAGCTGTACTTCCACAGTGGAGGGAATTCCAGCTATTTTGTTTGTTTTTGCACACAATTTTACATTTTTCAGTAAAAGGTGGAGGGTCAGGCCACTATCTAATCCAAATCTGTTTCTTTTCAGTACAAAATGTGCTGGTTAACATCAATGTTTCTACTTAGCATGGTGTTTTTCATTTGTTTCCCCTTTAGCTTTCTTATCAGCATACAATAGCATAGGTTATTGGGGGGGCCCAAATCAACATTGGGGGGGCCAAGATCAACATTGGTGGGGCCATGGCCCCCACAAAAGGATACAAATCGACACCCCTGCTCCTAGCTCAAAAAACCGATTTCTTCCCCACTTTTGCACTGAAATATTATGTTCTCTAAATCTAAGAACATTTTATGAGAAAAATCCTGTCCTAAATGGACCCACCGAATTGTCAACTGTTGAAATCTGAAGTTTTTCGAAATGGGAGGAAAATTGAACTTGGCCCACAAAGCCGGTTGAAAACAAGCCTTTTGGATCCGCGACTGCATGGCGCAACTATGCACACAGAACAAGATGGCGGCAAGAAGGTGCAACATGAGACGTCATAGATAAAGTCCGTAACTTTGCACAATGAACAGCCAGAAGAATTGGAATACTGCATTACAAACTGGAACTGGAGAGAAAAAAATGGAGATACGACGGCAATAGGAGATAAACGAATGGTCGAAAAGACGTTGGTAATAGTGCACCCTGAACGGTGAGCAGCACTTGCATACGAGCTTGACCTGCACAGAACCGTGTCAACATGGTCGACTATCGATAAGCTACCCGAGCCAATTTCACTTGCCTTGTCCACTACGCGACGAGACCGCAGCAGACAGACGCGACAGACAGCACAGTCATCACAGCCACTCACCACAGGCAAGGCGGCCAGCGGTGGCGAGAGCACCGCCACGTGACTCGCTGGCATTCTGCGGTCGGCGTCATCATAACGTGGTGGCAAATGGTCACGAATAAACGGTACGGTATGTGCCGACCAATCGCGCGGCTACACAGCTGGCACGTCTGCTACCAGCACGGCAGTTAAGGTCCAGCGAGCGTCCAGCCAGGCCGCCGACGGCGCTTGATTAGCCGCGCACCGTGTCACACCAATTGGTGTGACACCAACAATTGGTGTCACAACCAACAACAATTGGTGACCAACAACAATTGGTGTCACACCAACAACAATTGGTGTCACACCAACCAATTGGTCTCACACCGTGTCACACCAATTGGTGTCACACCGTGTCACACCAATTGGTCTCACACCGTGTCACACCAATTGGTGTCACACCGTGTCACACCAATTGGTGTCACACCGTGTCACACCAATTGGTGTCACACCAATTGGTGTCACACCGTGTCACACCAATTGGTATCACACCGTGTCACACCAATTGGTGTCACACCGTGTCACACCAATTGGTGTCACACCGTGTCACACCAATTGGTATCACACCGTGTCACACCAATTGGTGTCACACCGTGTCACACCAATTGGTGTCACACCGTGTCACACCAATTGGTCTCACACCGTGTCACACCAATTGGTGTCACACCGTGTCACACCAATTGGTGTCACACCGTGTCACACCAATTGGTCGTGTACAACGACCAATAGGTGAACACAATGAGATGATTAACGCGAAATTGTAAACACTAGAATGGAAAAAATGATTACTTCAGATAAAAATTCAAAGATATGGAAGAAGAACGCATAGCATACGTCCGGTCGCATTTCACTGTTATCACGTCCACTTTGGCAAATTATGAAACGTTCTAAAGTTGCCCAACATACGTCAAGAACGGATTACTTTCCCTAATAGGTGCTGCAGAAGCGCGATCAGTCATCACGCCGTTGTCGGAAAACAACGGTAGTGGTGTAGCATGCTGCGTATCGCCACCTACATATATCACCTACACCACCACCACCTACATATACCGTCACCACGTGACACGACTAGCGACCGCTCTAGAACCCTTCTTTTTAGTCAGTTCTCAATTTTAGCCGATAATATCTGGCGCGCATCATGCCTAACGCTAAAGCTGTTTCCAGCGGATAACTCCAGTGGAGACTGTACGAAATATATTATGGTGAGTACAGAACCCCTCCCCCGAGCTTGACCTCGTGGTTTCTTGCATTTCATGTTAAAACCGCACCACTCCGCATCACCGCATGAAGCAAGAATAAAAGAAAGAATATCCGGCACATATCGGTATATTTTTTAATGATAGGTTTACGCTGCCATAAAGGCCACCGGCTATTCCTTTTTGATCTGTCGGAGGTCTGAGAGCCGCACAACACTGTCTTGGAGATTTGGTGAGCCCTATCTCCATTCTTGCGTGGAAATGAGCATTGTGCATGCGTGTGTGGTATGTGTCTTCGACAATAATGCAGACCCGTCTGCAGTCGGACCGGCGTCCGGTCAGACACTTGATGTGGTCCCGGCTGACCGGGCGCCGGGACATCTGCTGTCTGACCAGGCGCCGGGACCACATCTGATGTCTGACCGGGCGCCGGGACCACATCTGATGTCTGACCGGGCGCCGGGACCACATCTGATGTCTGACCGGGCGCCGGGACCACATCTGATGTCTGACCGGGCGCCGGGACCACATCTGATGTCTGACCGGGCGCCGGGACCACATCTGATGTCTGACCAGGCGCCGGGACCACATCTGCTGTCTGGCCAGGCGCCGGGACCACATCTGATGTCTGACCAGGCGCCGGGACCACATCTGATGTCTGACCGGGCGCCGGGACCACATCTGATGTCTGACCAGGCGCCGGGACCACATCTGATGTCTGACCAGGCGCCGGGACCACATCTGATGTCTGACCGGGCGCCGGGACCACATCTGATGTCTGACCGGGCGCCGGGACATCTGCTGTCTGACCAGGCGCCGGGACCACATCTGATGTCTGACCGGGCGCCGGGACCACATCTGATGTCTGACCGGGCGCCGGGACCACATCTGATGTCTGACCGGGCGCCAGGACCACATCTGATGTCTGACCGGGCGCCGGGACCACATCTGATGTCTGACCAGGCGCCGGGACCACATCTGCTGTCTGACCAGGCGCCGGGACCACATCTGATGTCTGACCAGGCGCCGGGACCACATCTGATGTCTGACCGGGCGCCGGGACCACATCTGATGTCTGACCGGGCGCCGGGACCACATCTGATGTCTGACCAGGCGCCGGGACCACATCTGATGTCTGACCGGGCGCCGGGACCACATCTGATGTCTGACCGGGCGCCGGGACCACATCTGATGTCTGACCAGGCGCCGGGACCATATCTGCAGTACGCCAGGAACCATCAGTGGTGGCATCACTTCCGGTTCGGACCGAATTCAACTCTCCTCCAAAAACGGCCCCTTCGAACCGACAATGGCCATTTCCCAGTGTGAGGCGACCATGAAGATTGGCCGGCCGCACGTGATATCCTGTTTCCGGCCGGAGAAATGGCGAGGATGCCGATACACTACCGAGAGGCGACGGCAACGCCTCTCTGGCTCTGGCTCTCTCTCCCTCCATCTATCACTCTATCACTCTATCTCACTCTCACTATCTCACTCTCTCATTCCCTTATATATATATACTATATATATATATATATATACTATATATATATATATATATATATGTATGTATGTATGTATGTATGTATGTATGTATGTATGTATGTATGTATGTATGTATGTATGTATGTATGTATGTATGTATATATATATATATATATATATATATATATATATATATATATATATATATATATGTGTATGTGTGTGTGTGTATATATATATATATATATATATATATATATATATATATATATATATATATATATATATATATATATATATATATATATACTATATATATATATACATAGTTAGAGAGAGAGAGGGGAGATATATATACTTAGAGAGAGAAGGGGAGAGGGAGCGTCAGTATAGTGCAATTTGAGGGGTAAGGGACGAGAGAGCGATAGGGGCGGCGATTGCAGAAATTGTGAGATCCGTGTGATGTATGATATTGGGAAATGTGCATACCGTGTATGTTGATCTTAGTGCATGCGAGATGTGAGGGTGATTTCTTGTTGAGGCGACAAAATATGCGAAGATGCGATTCGAATTCGGAGCGTGATTTCAGCGTATGATTTTTGTCATGAATTGATGTGTACAAAATATTGTTACTCTTGAAAATGATCCATGATCGAAAAGTTTGAGATCTAATATATCTATTTTGTGTTAAAAGCACGGCATTCCTTGTCAATGTGGGCCAAAACGTTTCACCTTATTTTACTTTCAATCATGGCAGGTAAGGAAATCGTCCATTTCTTCTCACAATTAAATATATATATATATATTTACAGCAGTCGCCGTACGCTGACCAAATGCAGAAAGAGTGTGTCACCGCTCGGCAATACCCGCTACAGCAGTCGCCGTACGCTGACCAAATGCAGAAAGAGTGTGTCACCGCTCGGCAATACCCGCTACAGCAGTCGCCGTACGCTGACCAAATGCAGAAAGAGTGTGTCACCGCTCGGCAATACCCGCTACAGCAGTCGCCGTACGCTGACCAAAAGCAGAAAGAGTGTGTCACCGCTCGGCAACGCCTGGTGGTGCAGTGCTCTGAGCGACAGTCCGCTGTGCCGAGGAACGACAGGCTCGGTCTCAATGAGGAACTGCGTGGTGAGATCGTCGGCCACTTCCTCTGCACCTCAGCATGACACCTCGCACCGGGGCATGCCAAACGGTGGTGTCGGCCACCTCCCTTCTCAGCACCCCGGCACGGCACCTCGCACCGGGGGCATGCCAAACGGTGGTGTCGGCCACCTCCCTTCTCAGCACCCCGGCACGGCACCTCGCACCGGGGGCATGCCAAACGGTGGTGTCGGCCACCTCCCTTCTCAGCACCCCGGCACGGCACCTCGCACCGGGGGCATGCCAAACGGTGGTGTCAGCCACCTCCCTAGACAGCACCCCGGCACGGCACCTCGCGCTGGGAGCATGCCAAACGGTGGTGTCGGCCACCTCCCTCCTCAGCACCTCGACACGGCACCTCGCGTCAAACGGCAAAATGAGAACAGAGTGTCCCAATTCAGTTAGAGGCCGACCCAGTTGGCCGGCCAGATCCACACAAACTCCGACAGCAAGAAGAGAGAACAAGGTGTCCGAACCGGTGTCGGACTCGGGTGGGCATGCAATCATGGCCTGTCGCTTTGGCTTTGATGGGGCACTTTGGGCTTGAAATAGCACTATCCATCGCTAGACCTCTCACAAACCATCGCGTTGATGTGCCCTCTCCTCCACCCACAAAAACGAAAACCTGCGGAACATACTTAGCCCACGCTAAAACGGGCAAAGTCACCGTAATTAAACACCGCTTCTGCGAAAAAGTGAGCATTAAGTTCCAATTCGAGGACGGCCGCGGATACTTGGCGCCCGGATAAGACCAGCACAACCATCTCCCTCCCCGAATCGAATCCATAACCCGCCCACAAACTCCAACCGCATCTGAATTCATCCCGATCTGGTCGCTGGGCGACTGTCGAGCGATCCCTTCGTGCACCGGGAGAGGGCGGTGGCAGACGGGAGGGGGTGGAGCGCGTCATCGCTGCGGTGCGGCACATCTGTCAGCAGTCGGCACACGTGTGTCGGCGGTGCGGCCGACCGGGGCGCCCGTCCGACACGTGGCCGTGTGTCGGCGACACGGCACAATGCAGCCGGCGGCCAGCCGGCCACACATGGCGCGCCACACGCAGGCCGTGGCGTACGAGTCGCGCGAAAATGCGGCACACGGACGGCTACCCCCCACCCAACCACCCAAACCACACACAACACACACACACCTCGGATGAGCTCGTGCCATCGTGTTATTCGCGTCACGACGCGTTGACCGTTCGGAGACACACAGATTCCAAGTTAACGTCTATGTACACGAAAGCTATGTCCCATGCGCAGAGTAGCATGACCCAATGTGCACAGGAAATCATACCTATGCACCTAAACGGGGGTTGCGCTCCATGTGGACCCAATTCCGGCCCATGTGTACATGGATCCGATCCATTAGCACATTGCTGCCACCTGTGTGCAGAAACTGTGGTGTTAGGCATACGGAAACTCTAGATATGCGTGCAGGAAATCGGACTTCCACACGGGAACTCCCGACTTTTGTTTACAAGACCTACGGCTACCTTGTGCTGAGCCAATGGTAGCCAGTTGTACACGAATGCTCAGACCATTGCTGGGGAAATATGGACCATGTATGTGCAAACCTAAAAGCTTCCAGCTAATAATTGCAGGAAGATATATCGCTGCTGCGTGCTAAAACCACGGTTACTGCCCTGCCAGACTACACGTTATGAGTCATGTTTCCCTGCCTATCATGTGAGGAATATTCATGAAAGAAAAACAACACACGCAATTATGCATAAGACATGCCTGTGTGTCTTTCCAGTTACATTATGAAACTAAGACCAAATTTTGGGCATGTGTAGGAAGGGAATCGGACGGGGCGTCAAAGACGTTACGCTCGTATACGTGATGTAGCATAATTCCCACATTGTTAAAAGTAGACAGTGGTTCATGTACTTCGATCACGCCGCCACAGGGTACCGGTAGTCTAGGGGTAAGCTGCCCGTCTCACAATCGAAAGATTGTGGGTTCGAGTCTCACCTGTCGCTACGCTTGACCCGCGGCCAATCGGTGCGAGAGACTGGCGACGCTACATGATTCAATGGTCAATGTGTCGTAAAAACAATAAACACCATCACGCCGCCACAGCTCCAAATCAGGGCAAGCACGATGTTGGCATAAACTGATCAAAATACCAGGGATCTGGCAAATATATTTGCTGTCAAGACACTTGAGCCCTGTGCAGGATACCACGGCGGGTGTATGCCTGTGGACCAGGAGGTTCTCCCGATTCCAGAGACATGCGGGGTCAGTAGTACTTGGCAGTAAATGTTTTTTTTTACTGGCTAGTGCCACCGGCACGGCGAGCACTAGTTTCTGTCCACGTTTTACCAACCCTGCTCCAAGCATACAGTGAAGCACACGTGCCGTAATAAATAGCATGATGACCAACTGCCAACTGATGTGAAGCCGAAATACTGAACAGCGCTTAGGTGGAATACAGTTCATTGTCGTCGGAAAACCACGCTCAGGCACAGACCACGTTCTGGTTTCCTTTTTGTACGACGTATCCGACTGCTGGGTCACATAGCGTCGCCAGCCTCTCACGCCGGCTGGTCGCGGGTGGACTTGGCAATCCCGCCGGCTGCGAGACTGGAACCCACCATCTTACGACCAAGAGTACAACTCCCTACCGACTGAGCTACCGCGGCCCCGCCCAGACAATGTGCTACGCTATTTTCCTTGGTGCGCTTGACCGGCGGGTCTGCGAGACAGCGCCCGACAGTGGGCCGTGACAGGTGACAAAAACAGCCCGGCCATGTTACTCACCCGATACAAACACACACACCGACACACGGAGCAGCCGGTGTGACGGGTGACAAAAACACCCCGGCCATGTTACTCACCCCCATACAAACACACACACACACACACACACCGACACACGGAGCAGCCGGTGTGACGGGTGACAAAAACACCCCGGCCATGTTACTCACCCCCATACAAACACACACACACACACCGACACACGGAGCAGCCGGTGTGACGGGTGACAAAAACACCCCGGCCATGTTACTCACCCCCATACAAACACACACACACACACACACACACCGACACACAGAGCAGCCGGTGTGACGGGTGACAAAAACACCCCGGCCATGTTACTCACCCGATACAAACACACAGACACACACACACACACACACCGACACACGGAGCAGCCGGTGTGACGGGTGACAAAAACACCCCCGCAATGTTACTCACCCCGATACAAACACACACACACACACACCGATACACAGAGCAGCCGGTGTGACGGGTGACCAAAACACCCCGGCCATGTTACTCACCCCGATACAAACACACACACACACACACCGATACACAGAGCAGCCGGTGTGACGGGTGACAAAAACACCCCGGCCATGTTACTCACCCCGATACAAACACACACACACACACACCGATACACAGAGCAGCCGGTGTGACGGGTGACCAAAACACCCCGGCCATGTTACTCACCCCGATACAAACACACACACACACACACACACACACACACAGAGCAGCCGGTGTGACGGGTGACCAAAACACCCCGGCCATGTTACTCACCCCGATACAAACACACACACCTACACACGGAGCAGCCGCCTCCCGTCACAGAGCCGTCACGGTGGCGTCACGGAGCCGTCACGGCTGACGGCCGGGGTCACGCGCGGCCAGCTCAGTCGGCAGGCCAGCCGAGCCGACTGCGGCCGGCCGCCCGGCTGCTGCCGGCCGGAAGTCACCCATCGCCCCGTTCCGGCGCGGCGGCTCGTGGCGGCTCGTGGTGGGACGGGCAGTGGCCGAGTGAGACGCCCGCCCCGCCCCGCCCCGCCCCGCCTGGTCCGGCCAACAACCGACCGCCCCGCCGTGGCCACAGTCGGCAGATCCGCCCCGCGCCGACCGCACCCTCGATTCTCCGAACTGCGGTCATCCCGCCACCGCTCGTCTCGACGGAGCTGGTCTCGTCTCGGCTCCCTTAGTTAGGTTAGTTTGGGGTTTAGGGCGCCTCGACTACTATGGTCATATTGCGCCCATTCGGCTCCCTTCGTCCTCGTATCCTATCGTACCGTATCGTCTGGTCTGGTCTGGTTTCGTCTCGTCTCGTCTAGTCTTGTCCGCGACATCCGCAAAGTGGCAAAAGGAATCTTACTCACGTCACCCCTGAAATTGCCCGATGTTCTCAACCACCACCCATGGTAGGGGACGAGCGTCCACCACTTTCCGTGAAATTTAGCATTACGCCTTCGGCATTGCAAGGAAGGAAGCGACCTAAAACTCGTCTCGTCTCCCTGTCCAAAATCCCTGTCGACGATTCCATGGATACGAACCCATGCGACCACCTGCAGTTCACACACTACTACTCCACTTCCTCAATGAATGGCTATGGTGGCCGCATTCCAGGACAGCTGACAGGATGGCGCTGTCCTGGTTCAAATGTTCTCTGCTACGGACGGTGTGGTGTGTCTCTAGAAACCGGAGGTTGGGCCACCCATACAGTTGGAGAAAAAAATCAGGTTTTTCGGAGATGACGCCAAAACCACTGGCCCATAGCCGCTTGATGTTTAAAAAAAAGAAACTTGGCTGTCAACCAATTAATTAAGAGATGTAAAATATCCAATGTCGTCATAGATTTGCGGAAAACCGAGCACATCCCAAATTTGTTGACATAAGAGCCAGTGGCAGATCCAGCAGTTGTCATGGGGTACATGTCCAGAGGGGTGACACTTTGAAAGTGCCTGGACAGGTGCCGGATGGAGACGGGTGTACCTGGACCTGGACGGGTGCCGGATGGCTTTGCCTTCGAGGAGCACCTCTGGCTGAATAGTTCGATGGGGTGGACTCAAGCCTTCCCAGAGGGGCCCCTTTTTCCGGCCAGATTGACACCACCTTCTCATGGGTTGGGGGATATGCCCCCAGTGCCCTTCCCCTTATATTCGCCCCAGATAAGAGCTTGGTTTTTAGCTTTTGGACGATTCTTGGACTTCTCTGAATTCTGAAGATAAATGTTGGAAAAGCCAATAGCTTGGCTCACCATTTACATGTGTCAAGGCCAAACTGGTAAATTGTTTAATTATGTTTTAGGTTTCTTATATAAGTGCCCAGTCATGTACTGGCATTGACAGGCAGGAATGTTCATGCACTTCTGCTCCATCCATGGATTATCATGCACCTTGAACAAGGCTTCAAGACCAAATATTGGATATGTTAAACAAATATTGCAACTGGAACCTAATATCCTGCTCATTGCATGGCAATTTTAGCTAATGTCTAGATGACACAACTATACAACACATGGCTTCAGACATGACTTGACATGAGAAGACACCTTATGCTATATGCCTATGCTGTATTATTGCCATTTAAGGTGTTCATAGCACAAGCTTTGCATACATTTTGCCTCCATGAAGCAAAGAAATTTGGTTTGGTTAGGTTAGGTTAGGTTAGGTTGAAATTTTTAATCTGGATAGTTTTGAGGGAGAAAATAGTTTTAAATTAATTTTAACAAAACAAATTAAGGGAGGTCAGGCTATGCTACATGTTTTTAAAACATTACTTTCTTTGCTTCATTACCAAACTCCAAGCCCCTTTTTTGATGATATTTTGCCTTCCAACTGAAAAGTAAGCATTTGAAGGAGAAATGAGTGGCTATGCACCTTAAGCATGTTCATCAACATTGCATCACACAAATCACCAGAATTCATCAAACACACTAAAGCACAAATTTACCAAAATTGTCTTTTTACAACTCACATCATGCCACAGAAGTGCCCAGCAATATGGATGATGCCATGTTTGTGTAGGTTAGCTTCCAATGGGATACAGTATATGTCTAACTACCAATATTGACCTTCAATTACTGTACTGATGTAAGTTTTGTATTAATATATTTTGAATTGTTGCTGGGGAGGCTTTGCAGAATCAGTGAGTATTAAATGCAAGCTTGTTGTATTGAGCCACCTCCTGATCAGGACATTCCAGTTCTATAGCACAATTTTGACCAAGAGTTGAATGTATCCACATAGCTGGTACTGCCACCTGGTACCTGTGTCCCTGACCTTGCCTGTCCAGTTGCTAACTGGTCATCCCACCTAGAATGCTCACCTTTGCATGCTAGTGCTGTATCCAATGAGCTAATGCCTAACCAGGTGGCAAACCAGCTTCATGATGCTGTAGAAAATCACAAAATAATAAACAAAATCATGCTTTTCATCTTCATCACCCTTTGCATGTGATTGGAAGCAATCCTACAAAAACACTGGAAACATCAACATTGCTATGCACTTCTGTAGCATGGTGCCAGTTGTAAAAAGACTAGGTGCCTATCATGACAATCTTTACCTTTCGGCCGACACATACTGCCAAGGTTAGTGATTTGTACAGAGGTGTACAGTGGGGAACAGTGACATCACAGGAGTCAGGGAAGTGATGTCACAGGAGTCGGGTGTCGATGACGGGCACTAAACTAAACTAACCTAACCTAACCTAAATTAGCCTAACCTAACCTAACTTAACTTAACCTAACTTAACACATTGACACCCGACTCCTGTGATGTCACTTCCCTGACTCCTGGGATGTCACTGTTCCCCACTGTACACCTCTTTACAAATCACTAACCTTGGCAGTATGTGTTGGCCAAAAGGTAAAGAAAGCCCCTATCACAGGCAAACACAGGTACATTTGATGACAATTCATTCAACTTGCAGGGTGGTTATTCGTTTTACAACATGTTGACCATTCAGTCATGTGGCATCACCAATCTCTCACTCAGATTGGTTGTGGGCTAAGAATAGCCACAGGTGAGGCTCAAACCCACAATCTTTTGATTGTGAGACAGGCAACTTACCCCTAGACTACTCGTCCCCATTCAACTTCCAGGCATGGGACAGTCACATAAGATGCAATGAACCATCATGAAACTCATTGGATGTTAATTGATAGTATCTTTCCACTTGACACCTCTTTAAAAATACACCAATATAAAAATACACCAATAATAAAAATACACTGGTTCTCCAGTTGGCAGTTTCTGCACCATCCTATTATACCTACATTCATCCAAACTTTCGGATTACAAGATTTTTAGATGCACACTAAATTTTTGCAATAGGTATGCACGTAGGTACAGGATGCAAATTCACTTGGCAATTAGATATGACATAGGTTGGTTAGTTAGTTATTTGGAATTTAGGGAGCCTCGACCAGACAGGTTGGTTTTATGAGCACAACACAATACATGCTTCAGTGTGAATGCAAAAAAACTATGTTAGAAAACCACTCAAGCACAGTTACTTATTTAGCACTGATCACGATATTATTAGCAGGACAAGGCTTAAGATAAAATAACCAACCTAACATCGATCCTTACCGGGCACTGATAAGCGGCTTTCAACGGCTGCGCAAAATAAGTGGATGTCCACTGATGAACTCACTCGTTGATGGTTGCCCTCAGCTAAATGTATATTTAGCCAACACGTGCTATTTTTTTGTATTCTGTAATTGTTCAATAACCAGTCTTATCCGCTGCGCACTGTCACACACCACCACAACGCTCGAACACCAGGATGTTTTTTTCCAATAATTCCTACGGCGCATGTGCGCCAGCTTCTTCTCATCAGGAATTATAATATTCTGAAAGACTAGCTCAATGATCATTTACGCATGATTAGTTTAGAAGAGTAAGTATTTTACAGCACTCGTAATATTGTATGAATTTTCCTGATATTTTCCCTGCAGTTAGATTATCTGCATGCTTTTTAACGCTTCCTCTCCGCGGTCTTCAAAGAACAGGCAGTGTCCTCTAGTATACGTATTATATACTAACGGTTCATTTCAGATGGCGCTGCAAGCATCTCTTCGCACCACTGAACTAGTGTCGCTGTCTGCAGCGTTTTTACCAAGGCCCTTTACATAGGTTACATAGGTTTTTACAGTCCGAAGAATCACCCCGGGATTCGGGCATCGAATAATTAAGAAATCCCGAAAAAAAATGCGTCAAGCCCAGAAAGCTGGCGTCGAGTCCTTGGTACCAGGCAAATGGGCCCGAAAGATGGTGCCGGAACCTGGAGAAATCGCGCTGGAACCTCAAAAGATTTCCTCGGGGTCCCAAATATACACAGCGGGTCTCTACCACCACAGCGGGAGGGCGAAAACGCACGGAGCCCTCTAAAGTGCACCGAGTTTCGCAATAAGGGGCATGGCCTTAAAACATCGCTCAGGCCCTAAATATACACACCAGAAGACCTCACAAACACAGCGGAGGTTCCCAAAGCATGCCGAGGTCATTAATACAGACTGAGGGCTTCAAAAACAGGCTGGGGACCGCAACAAGTGACAAATGGCCCAAAAAGAACAAAAAGCCGCGCCGGGTATTAAATACACACATAATCACTCCCAAGTATATTGAGCACTCCACATCGATTGGTGAAGGCTTCATGAAATTCGGTCCATTGGCTTCAGAGTACGCGCGTGACAAAAAGCCATAAAAACGTTTTATGCATTTTTGATGACCTTATCCCAAAACCAAGGTCACCATAAACAAATATCCTGAGCATATCAACCACATCACGTCGATTGGTGGCGGTTTCACGAAATTCAGTTTAGTAGTTTAGGAGCATGGACGCGGCAACCATTGAAAATATACAAATACATATTTGGCGACCTTAGGTCAAGGTCAAGGTCATCATATTGTAAAGTCCCAAAGGTAAATCGACTATGCTGCATCGATTGACGAAGGTTTCATGAAATTCGGTGCAGCCGTTTAGAAGCATGGGCGCGGCAACATTTTCCAAAATGGTTGATTCCAATTTAATGAATAATTTAACAGCTCTGCATTACGGTGGTCACCATATTCAAAAGTCCCAAGTAAATCGATCCAGATGCATCGATTGGTCAATGTTTCATGAAATTATGTTCGGTGGTTGAGAAGCATGGATGCGGCAATAACTCCGGGCAACAGAGTAAACCCACCCGTGTGCACGTGTACGAACGCATGATAGCAACCGGGCATTGCGAACTCAAGTGCATGAAAGATGAATATTTCACTTTCTTCAGTCATTTCCACAGGTGTAATTTCAGCAATATGAGCTGACTTATCAATGAATACCAGAAAAAGTTTTGAACCGGGGGGGGCGATTTTAAATCGGGTGACTTATAAATTATGATGGTCAATTTGGTCCAATCCACAGAACAATTAATTTGGTCACTACTTTTTTAATGGCCCACTCCAAAAATAGTGGTGGATATCCGGGGGCATTAAGCATTGGGGTAGGTTAAGCATTAAGCATTGGGGCCCCTTCCAAATCCGTTCCCCTACTGACGCAAGCCCTAAGAATGCCACTGGTCACGGCCAAGGTCAGTCACGGAAATTGGTTTTGGCCAAGTGTAGATGCAGGGGTGGCATCGAGTACAGCTCCCCATTCCTTCCCTCCCCCTATTAAGAATCCTTCTGACCGAAACTCGGGTACATGCCCCGCGCTCAACGGATTATTCAGCCAAAGGCTCGGAGCAAAATGGCCCCTTCAGTATGCAGCCGCTTCCCCCTCCCCGTTCAGCGAGTTTTCCTCCGAGGGCGCACCTCTGGAGATTTTCAGTGACGCCTCGAAAAATGGCGTCCCTCAAAACGAGGAGTGCCCCACAGAGCATTCCTGCATCCGCCCTTGTGCTGAGATAGGTATCACATGTTCATCAATAAGTTGGCAAACCTGAGATATAGAGGTCAGACACATTATTCTAGAAATGCGCTTTGTCTCGGTCCACCCTGTTCGGCTTTTGCTATAGGTATATCAAGGAGAATCTGTCCCAGATGTTATCGGATTATTTATGAGAGGGACACACATTCGAAATAATAGTGTATTAGGCCTATGAGCGGTACTCTACCTTCGACACTTCGACACATTAACTGTACTCGCATGTACAATGTGAATCCAGCATCGATTCACTGAGTTGCAGGCACTGACAGGATACAAGCCCTCAAAACTAATTCAAAAAGGCTAGCAACCTACCCTCAAGCAATATTGACTCTCCGCCTATCACAATAAAAGCTGGCGACAAACAAGCACATGTTAAGCTCAGGCCTAATTAAGGCACGTAATCCTGCACTCCTTCACGCCTGAAGAGGAAAATGGCGTTTCGAAGCTCGGGCCAACTTGCTCTAGCAATCGCACCGGCTATGAAGTAAAACATGATTAAGTCATTGGACAGGTCATCATTGGTTTCTTCCACAACAAATCCGGGACCTCGAAAATTTATGACGTGCGCCTTCAATAATGTCCGGCATACCGTACGACACTTTCACATTTCACATGTTACTATTCCCGTGGACGTTCTCCCTCCACGGAAGCGACGCAACGAGCTGAATTACAGCCGATGAGCTCTTGTGCTTATGGCTCACACCAGCATTGCGCTGCCGTCCACTCGGCAAATGTCCAGGAAGCGCAGGGATTATGCCTCGCAATGTGCAAAGGCTGTACAAAGTATGACGACGATCTTCAAAGGATCGCAAGGCCATGCGTCACGAACGTCCTAGTTGCGTCATTCGACTACAAGTCCCCGGGAAGATTCGCCTCGCATGGGAACTCCGCAAGCCCTCCGCCTATATTTGCTTTCAGCGTGTACAGTCATTGGGTCACAACGCCTGTCAAAGCATGGATGCATTTCTCTTCAATATGTGATGCGTCATGTTCACTGTATGTGATCTTTTGACGGTGTGATCTTTGTCAGCTTTGCCCAATGTTAAACATGAACTCCTTAAGAGTTAAGTGGCTGATTTCCACTCCATATATGTGACCTCCAGAAGCTCTGCCCTTGAGCTCCACTCGGTGGTTCTGAGCTTCGCTTAGTGGATCCGACACCTCCACGAGTTCAGGGTTTCATCTGGGTTTCGCCCGGAGGCTCTGCGCCCGACTCAGTGGATTTCGCCGTCGCCGATTTCTTCTCGGTCGGCCGGCTGCGCCGGGTTCACCAGCAGGTTGAAGAAGTCTCCGTCGGAGATGTGGCGGCCCTGCCCGCCGCGAGCCGTGTCCAGCACCTCTACGTCCTTGCCGTTGGGGTACGAGAAGATGTCCTCGGTGCTGGAGCCGCCCCATGGGAAGGAGTCGCCGTCGCCGCCGCCGATGCCATTGTCCGGGAACGGCAGGCCCGACTGCTGCGCCCACGCCTCGCCCGTCGACTGCTGCCAGTAGGCGCCGGCCGAGCCGCCAAGCTCCGAGGACGAGCTGTCGCACTTGCTGCACGCGCAGCCGTCCGGCACGGTGAACGTCTGGTAGATGGTGCTGGTGTGGCTCTGGCCGAAGCGGTCCGCTCGCCGACACGTCAGCTCCAGGGCCAGCAGGCGCGTGCTCGTCACGCCACAGCACTTGCAGCCCGACTGGATGCTGGCCGAGTCTGCGGCACGGGTGCGGTCAGCGGGACGGGCTGGCGCCGCCAACATCCGGCTGTGCGCGCATTGGGAACATGTGAGAACCTGGCGGTACGGGCGGGCGCGGCTAGTGGAGCGAGTTGGCGGTACGGACATACTTGGTTGGTTATTGGTTTTACGACACGTCGACCGTTGAGTCATGTAGCGTCGCCAATCTCTCACGCCGATTGGTCGCGGGCGAAGAGTAGCGACAGGTGAGACTCGAACCCACAACCTTTCGATTGTGAGACGAGCATCTTACCCCTAGACCACTCGTCCCCTACGGACATACTTGGTGGATCTGCCTGGCGGTAAGGACGCAGCTAGTGGAACTGCCTGACGATACGGTCACGGTTAGAGGAGCTACCTGACGGCACAGACATAGTTAGAGGAACTACCTTATGGCACGGGAACAGCGGAACGGCTCTACGGCACAGAACACTAGAACAGGTTTGCGCCAAACATGTCAGGGGTCCACATACTTCCACAAATCATGACGCGAGCCAGTCAGTAGCTGGCGTTATTGAGGGCAAGCTAGCTGGTTGCTTTGATGATGTCAGGACTGAATCAGTGTAAACGAGCTATTCAGTAGCATGTGCCAACCACCAGGTGCCAGACAACTAAGCAACTTATGAACTGCAGCGATCTACTTGCCATTCCGGCTTCAGTGCCGGCCTCAGTACACACTGATGTGTGGATGAATGAGACGAGGCATCGCCGAGCCGTGGCCAGCTTACCTGAATCAAAGAAGCCCATCGAGTCGCAGGCACCCTGGCAACGGATCAGTCCGCTGACCGCCTCCAGATTGGCGCAGTCACCATCCTTAAACATGCCGACTGTCTCCTCCGGCGGCACCACCTTCACGTGACAGTTGTCTGACGAAAGAGAAAGAACGTGAAGGAGGAGCAGCAGCTTCACGGGCGTCACCATACTCGAGGCGTGGCACGCACGGCGGATGGTGCAAGGCGTGGCACTTGCCAGTTAAGCCGGGGCTCTGACACCAGCGGGGAAGATGTTGGCCCTTTCTTACTCGTCCACAATTAGGGGAACCACTCCTGCTGGGTCTCACCAGTCCTGTTGCAGCAGTGACAGCAGTCTCACCTGTCCTGCGGCAGCGCTGACAGCAGGCTGACATATCCTGTTGCAGCAGTGACAGCAGTCTCACCTGTCCTGCGGCAGCGCTGGCAGCAGTCTCACCTGTGTTGTTGCAGCGCTGACAGCAGTGTCACCCGTCCTGCTGCAGTGGTTGCAGCAGTCTCACCTGTCCTGTTGCAGCGCTGGCAGCAGTCTCACCTGTGTTGTTGCAGCGCTGACAGCAGTGTCACCCGTCCTGCTGCAGTGGTTGCAGCAGTCTCACCTGTCCTGTTGCAGCGCTGGCAGCAGTCTCACCTGTGTTGTTGCAGCGCTGACAGCAGTGTCACCCGTCCTGCTGCAGTGGTTGCAGCAGTCTCACCTGTCCTGTTGCAGCGCTGGCAGCAGCCCATCTCGTCCGTGTAGAGGTTCTCCGGCGGACAATCGCTGACGTCACGACACAGAGACGCCGTGCTCAGCACGCTCAGCTGGCCGTCAAAGAAGTCCCGCTCGCAGTTGAACTCGGTGCACGTGTCGTCCGACTTCCAGACCTCGCCCTCGGCGTGCTGTTTACCGCCCGACACACACGCAGTCTGCTCACACTGGCCGCAGCACGCCCCGGAGCCGGACCTCGCTGGGGTGTAGGTGTACCCCTGTGAACGTGGGCCAAGCCAGGCCAGATCAGATCAGTAGCAGCAGCAGCGACCCGACCACTGAGAGTATCCCCATACTGGCCCGCTTGGACTGACCTGGAAGATCAGCCAAAGGAGGTAGACAAATGTCCAAATTAGTGTCAACATTAAACGAGACAAATGCTGAGACAAATGTCCAAATAATGTGAATGTGAAACGATGGACAGTGGTAAGCCGTTTGCCGCATCTGTTTATCTAATCCGGAATACAAGTTTGTGGTGATCAAGTTTCCCCACAATACGAGGATTAGGAAATGTTGGCATACTGTGAGGTTTAAATGAAATGGCATTAGAAACTTAACGACGGTTGTTCGTAATTGTCGCATCATTAATAAAAACATGGCTCTTTCCCGTGCCCAGTGGAGCGGCACCTACCGGTCGGCAGTCCTCGACACACTTCTCGCGGCTCGGCACCTTGACGAGGCCCTGGTTCTCGTCTCTGGCGCACTCCCATGTGACGCAAGCATCCACAGGTTGGCCCCGGTCCAGCTGGGACCACGTCTCCCCGGCCTGGTACTCCTGCGACACCGGTCAGGTTAGTGACGCCGGGCTGGTCCAGCTGGGACCACGTCTCCCCGGCCTGGTACTCCTGCGACACCGGTCAGGTTAGTGACGCCGGGCTGGTCCAGCTGGGACCACGTCTCCCCGGCCTGGTACTCCTGCGACACCGGTCAGGTTAGTGACGCCGGCCTGGTCCAGCGGGACCACGTCCCCCGGCCTGGTACTCCTGCGACACCGGTCAGGTTAGTGACGCCGGGCTGGTCCAGCTGGGACCACGTCTCCCCGGCCTGGTACTCCTGCGACACCGGTCAGGTTAGTGACGCCGGCCTGGTCCAGCTGGGACCACGTCTCCCCGGCCTGGTACTCCTGCGACACCGGTCAGGTTAGTGACGCCGGGCTGGTCCAGCTGGGACCACGCCCCTCCCCCCGACCTAGTACTCCTGCCCCCAACCTGGTACTCCTTCGACACCGGTCAGGTTAGTGACACCGGGCTGTTCCAGCTAGGACCATGTCTCCCCGACCTGGTACTCCTGCCCCCGACCTGGTACTCCTTCGACACCGATCAGGTTAGTGACACCGGCCTGGTCCAGCTGAGACCACGCCCCCCCGACCTGGTAGACACCGATCAGGTTAGTGACACCGGCCTCGTTCTGCTGGGACCACGCCCCCCCGACCTGGTACTCCTGTCCCCGACCTGGTACTCCTGCAACATCGATCAGGTTAGTTATACCGGCCTGGTCCAGCTGCCTCCCCCGTCTCTCTGGCCTCCTGCGACACCGGTCGGGTTAGTGCATAGGCGTTGCCACGGGTGGTCGGGAGCGGAGCATCAGAGCAACTTGCCCCCCCCTCACGCAGAGTCGCTAAATAATGTGGCTTAAATCCAAAGACTTCTAAGTGTTTGGGATGAAAACTAGCAGAAATAGATATAAAGTCTCCGTTGGCCCGTCTATGACTTCCCCAACCTCCACCACCAACTTCAACTTTCCCCTAACCTCGCGGGTCTGACAGTGGGCTGGTGACACCGGCATTGGTCCAGCGGGATGCAACAACGGCGGGCTGGCCGTCACGGCACGACAAACCATCAACGGCAAACCGTCAACGGCAAACCGTCACCGGCAAACCGTCAACGGCAAACCGTCAACGGCAAACCGTCAACGGCAAACCGTCAACGGCAAACCGTCAACGGCAAACCGTCAACGGCAAACCGTCAACGGCAAACCATCAACGGCAAACCGTCAACGGCAAACCGTCACCGGCAAACCGTCAACGGCAAACCGCATGGCGATATTCACCACAACGTCGAAAAAGAATGACGGGCATGCGTCGTCAATCGTGCCGTCAAACTGTCGGCCTCACAGCCCACCGTCAAACTGTCGGCCTCACAGCCCACCGTCAAACTGTCGGCCTCACAGCCCACCGTCAAACTGTCGGCCTCACAGCCCGCCGTCAAACTGTCGGCCTCACAGCCCGCCGTCAAACTGTCGGCCTCACAGCCCACCGTCAAACTGTCGGCCTCACAGCCCACCGTCAAACTGTCGGCCTCACAGCCCACCGTCAAACTGTCGGCCTCACAGCCCGCCGTCAAACTGTCGGCCTCACAGCCCACCGTCAAACTGTCGGCCTCACAGCCCACCGTCAAACTGTCGGCCTCACAGCCCACCGTCAAACTGTCGGCCTCACAGCCCGCCGCGCCACTACCGGACTGTGAGGACTGTCGGCCTCACAGCCCGCCGCGCCACTACCCTGCCGGCGACGGATCACCTTGCGATTGTCCCGGCGACTTCGGCTTACCCTTCCGTTGTCCCGACAGGCGACACGAATCTGCCGCGGGCAACACTCGTCGTCGTCGTCGTCGTCCTCGTCGTAGACGTAGTCGCGCACGTCGGCGGCCGGCGGCCGCGCGCAGGCCAGCTCCACGCAGACGGGCTGGTAGCGCGGCTCGCCGTCGGGCACCGCGCGGCACGTGCAGTTGTTGCAGAAGCCGTCCGACCACACGTCGCCGGCGCGCTTCACCACGAAGCCGTCCGTGTTGTCGGCCGTGATGGCGCGGATGTCGATGGCCACGTCCAGCCGCACCAGACAGGTGTCGGCCGGCTGGCGGCAGTACTGCGGCGGACAGCAGTCAGCCGCCGACTCGGCCGCCGTGTGCAGCAGGAAGTCGGCCGGACAGCCGGGCGGCGGCGGACACGCGCCGGCGTCGCACCGGATCTCGGCCAGCGGACAGCACGTCTTGGTGCGATTGTGCACGCGCTCGCCCGGCTTCAGCTGGCGCAGCCGCTCCAGCGGCGGGCACCGGTCGGTCGGCACGCACACGCACAGCGCCACCGGGCACCCGTTGACCACCATGTACTCGACCAGCTTGCCCTCGGCCGGGTCGCAGGTGGGCGTCACCACGGCCGGGCAGTAGACGGGCGGCGGCGGCGGCTCCTCCGTGGTGGTGGTGGTCCACTGGCGGCATTCGTAGCGCGGCGGACAGCACTCGCTGCCGGTGCCCTCCAGCTCCACTGTCGTTTGGCCCTCGTGGCACATGAGCGCCGTCTGCGGTGGACACTCCACCTGACGGGGCACGCGCAGAGGTCAGCGGTCAGCCGTCTGCGGTGGACACTCCACCTGACGGGGCACGCGCAGAGGTCAGCGGTCAGCCGCCTGCTGGACACGCCGAGCTCCACCAGTCACTCTGCATTCCCCGGCGGACACACGCGAGTCATGGGTCAAGCGTCAGCACTGTCGACCTGCCGGATGTCAGTGGCCAGGTCGCCTAGTTGGTGACAAGTGAGAGCGTAGAGGTGAAGGCATTCCACTGGAGGGCGTGTGAGAGACCAGGGGTCAAGTTCCTCCACCCGGAGCCCACGAGGTCATCAGCATCGATCAGATACCCGTTCAATATCATCCTCCATATGAGGGGGCAGACGCTCGTTCCGGGTGTCCGTCTTCACCGACAAACACCACCTGGAGGGATTGTCACGACAGCACATCTGCCGGCCCGTACGAGCCCGGTAGCGGTAGCGCGACAGTCAACACAGCGGCACCCTCACACTCACCGATGTGCACTGTGAGGAGCCGGACGCCAGACAGCGGCAGCTGGTGCAGTTGTCGGGCCGCCAGCTGTCCCCTGGCCGGTGCCCCTCCTCGTCGCAGAACTTGCACTGGTTCTCGTCCACACAGACGCCGTCCTCGAACACCTGGGGAGGTCACGCCGGCCGGGTCAGGTCGGGTCGCGTCACACGTGATGCGCACAGCAGCGCGCCCAGACTGACACCACAGACGATGCACTCGATGCTAGATCCGTCTTATGTCTGAACCAAGACTGCCACAGATGGATGTTCAAGACGCCACGACTCGCCAGACCATACAAGCGCCGCGTCACACCGCCAGCTCTCACCGCAGAACCTGAGCACGAGAGTGCGCACGGACCTGGGCCTCGGGGCAGAAGCAGCCGTCCTGCTCGAGGAGCGGACAGTCGCGTTTGTCGCAGCTCTTGAGGCACGTGCCGGTGCACTGGTGGTACTCCATGGTGGGCGGGCAGGTGGAACCGCGGCCGCACAGCTCCTGGGAGCGCCACTGGACGCACAGGCCGCGCTCGTAGCAGTGGCGCGCGTACAGCTCCAGCTCGTCGCACACATCGTGCGAGTGGTCGTCACATCTGGGGACGGGGGAGGGGGACGGTCGTCACGCTGGTGGACGGATGTGGGAGGTAGTCACATTTGTGAACGGGGAAGGAGGGGAGCGATCGCCACGTGGGTGGACGGATGTGCGCGGTCGTCACATTCTATGGACAGGGAAGGAGAGTGAGGCGGGTGGACGGATGTGCGCGGTCGTCACATTCTGTGGACAGGGAAGGAGAGTGAGGCGGGTGGACGGATGGGGGCGGTCGTTGCATCTATAGTGAAGACAGAGGGACGACTGCTCTGAACAGTCTGATGCACTGTTTGAACAGTCTGGTCCCGGTTTGAATGGTGCGGTCGCAGCCGGTGATGCAGCCTGTTAAGCCTGGCCCCGGGCGGTGGCTTGTCCCAGAAGTTCGGCAACAGCTACTGCAACGGACACGACTGTTTCCCTCGGCTGGATAGTCCTGTGCTCTGATCCTACCGCAGCTACTGAAGCGCAGAGGACGAGGGGAGGAGCTGACAGTGGTACATCAAGAAGGCCATTACGGCAGCTGCCCCGGAGTAATTTCTGACATGGCGTCCAGGTACATGGCGGCATATCTGGCTCTCACCATACACTACAGGCCGTCTGACTCACATGACCCACTACAGGCCGCCTGACTCACATGACCAACTACAGGCCGTCTGACTCACATGACCCACTACAGGCCGTCTGACTCATATGACCCACTACAGGCCGTCTGACTCACATGACCCACTACAGGCCGTCTGACTCACATGACCCACTACAGGCCGTCTGACTCACATGACCCCCACTACAGGCCGTCCGACTCTCACCCTCGAAGCGTGCGACTCACATGCGCCGCTGGCAGGCGGCCACGAACGGCTCGGGCTCCTCCAGCAAGTGGCAGGAGCCGAACAGCGCGTCGTCCAGCATCTTCTGGCACGGGTCGAGCTCGGCCGGCGGCGGCACGCACTCGGGCGTCTCGGCCACGCACGAGGCCGGGTCGTCGTGGTCCAGCAGCCAGTAGGACGGCTGGGTGGCCGCCTCGTCGTCCGGACTTCCGTCGCAGTTGCCTGCCGTGTCATGCAAGTCCTGAACTGGGCGGCATCTTGTCGGCGTCAGATGAGACTGGGTCACACAGAGCTGCGTCCGCCATGCTCACGATGTGGTTAAATTATCGTAGAAAATACTGGCATACATTGCAAAAATACTGGCATACATTGCAAAAGAATGTCCCACACTTGAAGTGGCACGGCAGGTGCTGTTATATGGCTTTGAAGTCATAATGTGAGGACGGATTTTACAGCCGTAGACGAGACGTGCATCCGTCCGCGGTTACGGCCAGCTGACAGTGGTTTCGCAGGGAGCTGTAGTCGGCGGGCAGCCGTTCTGGTTCTCCGTGCTGCTGGCAGCGGCGTGGTGCGTCACGCGTCCGGTGGCGCTTGGGGGGGCGGCCGGTGACCGGTTGTCACGTGACGTGCGGGCTGCCACGGGCGGAGTGTCAGGTGGGGTGGGGGTGCGACTGTGCGCGTGTCGGCCAATGGGAGCGCGGTCTGACTGGGTCGGCTGCTCGGCCGGCCCGGCCGGTGTCACTGCCGGCGGGTGTGGGGACGGTGAGCGAGGCAGGTTCGCCACGGTGCGGCTCGAATGGTGGAGGCGGCAATGTGTGATATTGAAACGTTGTTATTGAAATTATGCTCCCATTGCTCTGTGTTCTCACAACGTGTGATATGTATAACGCGTGCAGGTGCTAGGTCTAACAGACTGTGGGTCACACTACCGGAGTTAAAAGCAGCAAAATGGGCAAGACTATTTTGCTGTCGCGCGACGCGGAAGTACACTAGCCTGCACCCCACCCCCACTCCCCCACCCGCCCAGACATTCTGTTGCTCGCAGTCCCGTTGTTCGGTTCCCACCTGAAGCGCCACCTGTGAGCAGGGATCGGGAATTGCACCCAGCTTTACTCCGTACACCACTGACGTCGGGCGGGGATGGCCGAGTGGTTAAAGTGCTGAGCTCTGGATATCAAGGTGCCGGGTTCAACACTCGCGCTACTCGGGACATCTCCAAATCCCGCGGCCCACGGGCGAAACAATGTGAGCGGCGCCATTAGCCGTGATCGTGCATAAAGTGCGTTGTAAACCACCCAATAAAAGTACACCACTGACATGGAACCGTAATAGTCACAAGTCAATTGCGGATGGTTCTAAGATATGTTATTCTAATTCTATGTCTGAGCCTGAGTAAACTACAGGGTCCGACCACCTGCATAGCCAAATAGGACAAACCCCGATTTTCATCAGCTATGGCCCGCGCGCTACCAATAATTTGATGAGATCTTATGAAATGATTTTGACACTCAGTGCGGGAGATTTCCCTAACTTTCGCAGTGCGAGAGGGGTCAAATTAACATCCTCCCGCACTAACTTGTGTTCTAAGCAATATAGAGACTTGCCACAAACAGCATGGTGTCTAACATTTCAGATGTGCTCGAAATATTTTATATATATTTTGGCTGACTGTCCAGGTTATGTCAAACAGGCTAATGTCGAGGTGCGCCCAGTCACCAATCTCACAGCAGTTATCGGACTCTGATCGTAAAACAAATGCGATTTCGTGCATCAATATTAATGACATGCGAACTGAAGGTCCAGTCTAACATAGGTGACACGTGTACAGGTGCAGGCTGCCGATTCCGTCAAAGTCAGGTACCTGAAAACGCGCGATGGACTGCTGAGGAGGACAGTTTTGCAAAGACATCCATTTATGCACCGAGCAAAAAGTGCCACAAGACCAAAGCCAAATATTTTCCATCCAGGTAGAACATTTTCGATACAAATATAATATTGTATGGAGAAAAAAAACAAATGCAAAAACGAATAGACTGACATCCGAAGTGTTTCAATCAAACTTCCGCCCACCAATCACACCATGAATATACTCAGCGTGGAAAATTACCTTGGTTTAACCATGTCTATCTGGTAATTGTCCGTGGTTTAGCCCCTAGAGGGCCTGGAATACCTTCCGGATGTTTTGGGTCGTGCTCAGTAATGTAACCTGATATTCGTTTGAAACCTTGCCAATTTTAGGAAATAATTCACGAGTACATATTTGTCTGGAGTTTTCTAAATATTAATTAGCAATAAAGCTATTCGTAGATAATTTGGACTACTAAAACATTTATTTGACGTAGAGACCTGGCCTGCGGTTACGCCTTACTGCACGTTTTTCTATTTCATATTTCACGTTTGACTATATTCTGCATGGTTTGTGTATGAAAAAGACGTTTCATTGGATAGCTAGAAATCGTATTGATACGAGGTCGTGACCTGACGTTGAAGGGCCCTATCTCGGCTATTTTAAGAGCCTAGACCGCATTTTTGTCCACAGGATGCGCAAATGAGGTGACAGACGGCATGCTATATTTTAAGACGGGCATGGCTTGGGGAGATCAAAATTACCCCGCTCCACACACTGCTACGGTTAAGATAATTTGGCAGGAACACTCCATTTGGCACGGACACTTCATCATGGACCTATCCTTTCGTGACCAGCATGTAAAGGTTTCCGACCCTTCAGCCCCAACACCCCTCAAGAGATATTTCGTCGCCGGAACCTCACACTCATGTCAATCCACCCTCAGCTCATTCTACAGCCTGCCCACTCGTTGGGTTCCAACTCACCACAAACGCCGCCGACGCTGCCGCCGTAGAGTTTGGACGGAAGGCGGACGGAGAGGGCGCCAGACTCGGGCTGCAGGCTGACCTCCATGTGCAGGGCGGGCACCGACAGCAGCACAGAGCCCTTGGGCGGCTGCGCCACCGAGCCCCAGTTGTACTCGTGGTAGAAGCCCTCCACCATAGCACCGTCCACGAATACCTCAATCTGCCGACATGTGGCTCGTCAGTAGATGCACGGACAGAGGTGGTCTGACGAAGGATTTCTATCGCATCTTCCCCAGGCGGTAAGCTGTAGCATACGTGCGGTTCACATCCATGTCTCCAGGCCTTGAGTTCGATTTGTAAAAATGAGTGGCTCGTTGTATCCGAAGTGCTCGTGTCGCACACTTTTGGAAGAATGTTCTTCAATGTGGAAATGCACTTAGTTTTAGGTAGATAACTACGCATGAGGTATGGTCAAATTACGTGCCTACTATCATTATGACTTCATGCTGCATGCTGCATTAGCAGTGGTTATGACTACGCTCATCACGCGTGCGATCCTCTCCGCAATACGCATAGCTGTTTTCTCACAATCGCTATCTCGGGAACGGCAAGCATGCGTCAGCTTGTCCATGCGCACATCCCACTGCAGCCGTGTCGACCGCCACCCACCTGTCGCAGCCATCGGCCCGTGACACGAGTTTACCTGCGAAGCAGCGGCCGGCCGCCCCCTCTGCGGTGGCGCGGACAGAGGCAGCGCCACCTCTGCGCTGCGGGGAGCCGGGGTGGTGTGGCGCCGGCCGGGACCGCGGCCTCGGCGAGCAGCCACGCCGAGCGACTCGGTGGCGAGCGGTGCCTCGTCGACCGACTCGCCGTCCTCGTCCTCGCCGCCACCGCCGCCGTCCTCGTCCTCGCCGCCGCCGGACGAGTCCTCGCCGGAAGGCAGCAGCGCGAGCACGCCGCGGTAGCGGCGCAGGAACGCGTCCAGCCGGTCGACGTTCCGCCGCGCTGCCCGGTAGGCCAGCGCCATGTCCGCGTGCGGCTGGTGCAGGGAGAACAGACGCGCGCCCTCCAGCAGGCGGCGGTCGGCGCGGCCGAACGCCGCCCAGGCCGGCGGAGCGGCTGTGGCGGCTGCCGCCCAGGACGCGGCTGGGGGCGGTGCGGCGCGGCCGAACGCCGCCCAGGCCGGCGGAGCAGCTGTGGCGGCGGCCGGCGGCGAGGCGGCTGCCGCCCAGGACGCGGCTGGGGGCGGTGCGGCGCGGCCGCCGGCAGCCGGAGCCCGCTGGACGAGCGGCCCGGACGCCGGCCCGGCCCACAGGACGCGCGTCGGTGCAGTCGACTGGCGTGCGGCAGGCCTCGTGGTCGCCGCTGTCGGGGGCGTCGTCGGTCGGCGCGCGGCGGCCACGGCGGTGGTGGTCGCGGTGGTGGTCGTGGCGGCGGCAGGTGTCGTCGTGGCCGGCGTCCCCGGATCTCCCGTCGCCGGCCCGTTCATGATCCGGTCGATCTCGCTTCTGTAGCGACGCGCCAGCCGGATCAGCGCGCGCAGTCCCAACTCGGAGCTGCGCTCCTGGATGGCGTTGGCTCGCGCGAAAGCGAGCGACACCGGGTCGTCGGGCCGGTAGCGCGCGTGCCGGTCCAGGGCGTCGGCGATGGAGCCGAGCCGCTCCCTGAGCGGCGCACTGGCTCGGCGCGCGCCGTTTCGCGGCGACGCAGGAGTCGGCCGCGCTGGTGTCGGCGTGGTGGCGGTGACGGTGGTAACGACGAGCGACGCCGGCGTCGCCCGCGGCGCCTCCCCGCCCTGCAGAACGCGAAACCTCGCCAAGAATCGCGTCATTCGCGCCACGTACCTGAATGGCACCGGCTTGCCTTTCTGCTGAATGCGCACCATCTTGCGACTGAGGCGCGAGATTCTCTTGCGCAGAGCGCCCACGTCCGTGTCGTCGGCAGCGCGCCTCCTCCTGACCTTGCCGACCAGATCCCGCCTCTGGGGATGGGGAGTGGAAGAGCGAAAGAAAGAGTGAAGGAGGGAAGTGTGTCAGTGGGTGGTGTTCGTGGTGTGCGGCGCAGTCCAATGTGAAGGAGCACTTGTCAGTCGTATTGCTCGGTGCGCCGTGTCGCAGTTGATAAGCATGTCACGGATGGATAGAGAAGGAGAGATAAGAGAAGACGAGGCGGGACTTAGGCGAGCTTCTTACCATCAAAATGCTCCGAAGGTGGGCTTCGTCGTAGCAGCCACCGATCTCCTGAACTCACGCGTGTTCGACATCCATGTGGACGTACTGTCTTCCTTGCAGCGAGAAAGCGAGTTGGCTGAAGCATCTTACGAGTGCAAAGCAGGAGAGGCTCGGTGGGTCGGCCAATGTCATGTGGTCTCTAGGACTGGTGAGCAGTGACGGCTAGGACAGCAGCAGCAGGGTGCTGTTAGTGCGGTTTAGTCTGCTGCAGCGACTGCTGGACTCGGTCACAGTGTGGGGACACTGACCAATCAGCGTCCGTGTCACATCCTGACCGCAAGTGTCGTCAATCACTGTTCGATTACTTTAGCGACGGTGCTTGTGAAATTGCCTATCCACACGCCGTAACTCTACTCTAGATATGTAGTAATTACTGTTCGATTCATGTGAATAGCATGAGGAACATTTTATAGCTTTACTTTAAGAAAACTCGAAGCACGTCTTTGTTTAGAGTGGAATCAGTTTCCCATGTGACGTCACGTCTTGAGGTAGATCCAAACGTACATTGATGTGGAAAAATTAGATTCAGTTTTTACATACTTCTCCAAAAGCTAAGGAAAACTGTCCACAAAGTGGCTATCCAACAACACGATGTCCACCCAAGGTTTTCTGGCGATGTGACCCACTATAATTTTTATTTCGAACGCATAGTTCCAAACTCACACCCTCACACACTAACCATTACAAGCCTTGCGTACGACAGCAAAGCAACGTCGCCGGCCGCCCAACACCCTCGTAGCACACTACTCTGTTAGTATACACAAAGCAGCCTCCAAGTTCCGACTATGCCACTGAGCTGTGCCAAGACTGTGCCAAGACTGTGCCAAGCTGGCCGATATGGCGGCGCACGCGACCCGGCAGCGGGGCACTCACCAGACTGCCGGAGCGCCTCATGATGACCTCGTGGTCGGCCCACTGGACGAGCACGTCGGTGGAGCAGGTGACCACGCTGCCGTAGGTGGTGCGGCAGTTGTTGCTGTCCACCAGCACCTGACGGTCGCGGTCAGGTCAAACAGACGCAGGGCACGACAGCCCCGGGTCAGGTCAAACAGACGCAGGACAGAACAACCCATGATTAGGTCAGGCAGGCACAAGACAGAACAGCCCAGGGTCAGGTCGAACACGCTTATAACGGAACGGCCTGAGGTCGGGGTAAGCAGACACAGGACAGAACAGCCCAGGGTCAGGTCAAACACGCTCAGGACGGAACGGCCTGAGGTCGGGGTAAGCAGACACAGGACAGAACAGCCCAGGGTCAGGTCAAACACGCTCAGGACGGAACGGCCTGGCGTCGGGGGAAGCAGACACAGGAAAGAACAGGGCTAGGTCAAACAGACGCAAGATAAAGCAACCCAAGATCAGGTCAAACAGATGCAGAACAGAACAGTCTGTGTTCACGTCCAGCAGAACAGAGCAGCCTGTGGTCGGGTCCAGCAGAACAGAGCAGTCCGTGGTCGGGTCCAGCAGAACAGAGCAGTCTGTGGTCGGGTCCAGCAGAACAGAGCATTCCGTGGTCGCGTCCAGCAGAACAGAGCAGTCTGTGGTCGGGTCCAGCAGATACCAAACTCGAGTGTTCTAAGCAGATTTTGCTTTTCACAAATCTATAAAGCAGGGCTTTCCCGCATGGCTTGTGCCATCTGGCACATCCTGGTACCTTGAAGTTGTATTTGCCGTTGGGTTCCTCACGACCAGCCGCCAGATACGTGCAGTTGGTCTTCATAATCCGCTCCTCTTTATCGAACGACTCGAAGCTTCCTCCTGGATACACCCCACACTGACCTGAAGCACATCGATTCCCGCATCAATACATCGCACTCGAATCAATCTGATGTCAATATTGAGTGTGTGATAAAGTGGTGACACGACCTGACCCGTCCTCGACCGTTCGGAGCTGGGATCCACAGTTTCCTGGACTATTATTGGTAGACACACACCACCAGGAGGACTCTGACAATCATGGCATTGGTGTCATGGCAACCGTGACAGAAATCCCGAACGTTCGGTTGAGCGATGTGTAAAATTTGCTTTGAAAAATATGAAGCCTGTGATGTGGAGAGGGGAAGGCTTGCATCAGTGTAGTAAGCAATGAGGAAAAGTATTTATTCTGCTTAGCGACCCTTTGAGAAGGAAGTTGCAAATTGCAACGTTCTAACTCAAAGTGTAAGAGCGTGGAGATCGAGAGGTTCGTGACCCCTACTCTTTATGATTTTAGCCACTAGTCCGAATAAAAATGGAGTTTGCCCCTCACTTTCCACCAACTTTTCCATGTCCCTGTTCAACCATAAAACAGATGAGGGAAACGATACGTCATGATGTTCATTGCAATGAGGCACATTGCAACACTCCCTTCTTATCTTGTATTGAGCCATGACGGCCGTGTGACGGACATGAGCCAGTTGTGACGGCCATGTGGCGGACATGATCCAGCTGTGACGGCCGTGTGACAGAAATGAGCCAGCTGTGACGGCCGTGTGACGGACATGAGTCAGCTGTGACGACCGTGTGACGGACATGAGTCAGCTGTGACAGACATGGACCAGCTGTAAAGGCCGTGTGACAGACATGAGCCAGTTGTGACGGCTGTGTGACGGACATGAGCCAGCTGTGACGGCCATATGACGAACATGAGCCAGCTGTGACGGTCATATGACGGACATGAGCCAGCTGTGACGGCCGTGTGACGGACATGAGCCAGCTGTGACGACCGTGTGACGGACATGATCCAGCTGTGACGACCGTGTGACGGACATGAGCCAGCTGTGACGGCCGTGTGACGGACATGATCCAGCTGTGACGGCCGTGTGACGGACATGAGCCAGCTGTGACGGCCGTGTGACGGACATGAGCCAGCTGTGACGGCCGTGTGACGGACATGAGCCAGCTGTGACGGCCGTGTGACGGACATGAGCCAGCTGTGATGGCTGCGAATTGGGAGTGCAACAGCTGTATTACAGTTGTGCAACAGCTGTATTCCAGCTATGTGACAGCTGTGTGTCAGTTGTGATGGCCGTGTAGCAGTGTATGCTGTGGGTTCGCCGTGACAGAGGCCAGCGGTGACAGGTGCGGTAGGTGTGACGGACGCGAGACTCGGCGCGCTACTCACAGTCCCGGCAGTCGACAGGGTCGACACACCGGCCTTGCTGGCGGACCTGGCCGTCCGGACAGTAGCAGCCCTGGAAGCAGATGTCGGGCAGGATGTCGCACGGCTCCAGTCGGTCGCAGCTGGGCTCGCACATGGGCCGGTAACAGTCGCGGTACACCTGCCGACAGGGGAACAGCATAGTAAGGGAAACAGCATCGTACACCTGCCGACAGGGAAACAGTCATGGTGCACCTGCTGACAGGGCAACAGTTGCGGTACACCCGCCGACAGGGCAACAGTTGCGGTACACCAGCCGACAGGGCAACAGTCGCGGTACACCCGCCGACAGGGCAGCAGTCGCGGTACACCCGCCGACAGGGCAACAGTTGCGGTACACCCGCCGACAGGGCAACAGTTGCGGTACACCCGCCGACAGGGCAGCAGTCGCGGTACACCCGCCGACAGGGCAGCAGTCGCGGTACACCCGCCGACAGGGCAGCAGTTGCGGTACACCCGCCGACAGGGCAGCAGTTGCGGTACACCCGCCGACAGGGCAGCAGTCGCGGTACAAATGCCAACAGGGCAATAGTCAGACACCTGCTACAAGGATATACATGGCGCGATTATGGCCACCCGAACGCGGGGACGCGAAAACTTCGACCTTTTGCGAGATATGCACCAAAAAAGTCCAACAACACTGCAATGCTCCGGATATTAAGCAGTAGAAGCTTTGTATGGGGAAATGACTTGCAAGAAACGAGCCGAGTTGAGCTGATGAGCTCAGTTTATTGAGCCAGCCAGCGGTGTGGAAAACGGTGGTCCAGAGTTGTCAGCAACATCGTGGGAACGGATCATCGACCAGGCTGGCGGCCGCCCGTGATTTCTTGCTGTGTCGGCTCGCCACGAGTGGGCACATCAGCCGAGGACGGGGAGACGACATCTGCAGCTGCCAGTCACCAGAGTGCGGCGGTGACGTACGTCAGATGCACTGTGACGTGCTCCAGACACGCCCGCCGTGACACGGACGGACACCGTCCTGTCTCGTGACCTCACCTCGCCCGGGGGACACACGGACGGGCACTGGTGCTTGGTGCGCCACGAGCTCAGGTCGACGGACGCGTCCAGACTGAGGCACTCGGTGACGTAGGCGGTGAGCGCGGTACAGCGGCACTCCTGCGAGTCGAGCCCCGAGTCCAGACAGGCGCACGTCGTCTCCAGACAGGACGAGATGAACGAGTCGGGCGGTACGGACGAGTGGCACCGCGAGAACGGCACCAGCCTGCCGGAAACGGCGCCGCGCGGAGGTCAGAGGTCGCACGAAGCAGAAGGTTAATCGAGTCGAGGTGGGCACTGAGTTCAAGTAGCCGGTGGAAGCAGAATCTACTAGAATATATGAGGAAGAACTCCAACTATCTCCGCACGAACTCAGCTGGATTGCAAGATGGCCTTGGCACTCTCTCAAGTCGATTTGTCAGCCGCAAACCCGCGCTGCCGCAACTCGCAACCGTTTGACTATAGAGTCACGTCATGCCAACTCAACCGGTAGGGTACAATCCGACACCCAACCATACAAATTGAGCTCACATTTCCTCTATGGGGTTACCTTTGGCACCGAACATGATTACGAGACTCCCGCTCGCCCGTATTTACGGACTTTTTGTTTCTTCACACTGTTCGAGTTGAGGTCCCACTCTGTCTATCAGTGTTCCTGGGGTGAAATTCAGCATTTAAGTCAAAAATCGATGTCTGAAGACAATTGAGAGAGGGATGGTTTCCCACAACTGACAAATTTACCCAAAATTTGTGCTAAACGTATTTATTAACATTTTGAAAAATACTTTTATAATTTTGCAATAAAACACTGTTTCTTGCCACCCTATAACAGGTTCCGGATGTAACACATATTTGCCCATTACAGAGATAAATTAATATGAAGAGATCAGTTTGTGGCATGACGTCATACTTTACGTCACCGTATAGGACAAACTGCTGGTCAGAGAAACATCAAATTCTCAGAATCGTGTTCAGGGAGCAAGATACCAAGATAACCCCATAGACAGAGTTTAAATAAAATATGAGAGGGTAGGTTGCTATCGACCGGTTGAGTTGGCATGGATAACTGCAAGACAGGTTCATTGACCATTTATCTACTGGCCTCCTGCTTGAACAAGTCAAAGGAGGACAAGGGTCACATAGCCAAAAGATAAGTGGATGCCACTTAGGACAATGTAAGTGGTGGAGGTCACATAAGACATGTCAGAAGTGAAGGCCGTTTCGATGGGTGATGAGCATGAGGAAATTGGGTGGGTGCATTGAGGTAAAAAAGGGCTGAAAAAAGTGTTAACAATGTTCAAAGAGTGGAAAAGCGGAGATAAGAGGTGTTATGGAATGCCAGAGAATGACAGAGATCATTTAAGCTCGCGAGGCGATGAGAAAGTATTGTTTACAGAGAGATTAGAGAAGATAACATGGCAGATAGTCAGTGAAGCTCAGAATAAGTGAGACCCATGACATACACAGGGCCTAGAAAACAGCAGTGGTCAAAAAGCATATTCATCGAGCCAGAGCACAAGGAATAGCGATTTCCTCGTGGATGGCAGGTAACGTCTGTGGTGTGGCAGCGGGTGGAGGTGGCGAAACATGAACAGCATGTTAAGCTCCCGGCGAAAATTTCGCCGCTGAATTATAATCCTTCTTCGTGATTGGTTCGATATTTACTCGGAACGTTACTCTCCGCATGAACCATGATCGCGTAGCGTCGCCACGGCAACAAATTGTGCATCCTCCTTGCGACCACACATGGCCAGCCGTGCCGACTCGGTGGTGCGCCTCACCTGATCTTCTGACACGCACCTGATCTTCTGACAGATGGCGAAGGCCTCCTTGGGGTGTTCGCAGGTCTCCGGCTCGCAGCTGGCCGCCTCCGTCTCGTCGACGAGCGCCCAGCTGTCGCCGAACTCTGCGGTCGAGTCGGCCAGCTGGCCGGCCGGCGTCTGCTTGTCGTTGTACTTGTTGCCGTCGAAGTCGCCGCACAGTCCGCGCACCGCCTCGAAGTGTTTGTTGTTGACCTGAGCCCGGGTCACAGCGGCATGTCAGCGGTGGCTCGGAACGGCCCGGTATCGGGCGGCCGCCGAAGCTGTTGGCCAGATGAATATTTCGGCACAGCGGCATGTCGGTGGGATTCACTTGAGGGCACCGGGGTGCTTGTGGGGTGCTTGGGCACTCCAGTATTCGGGGACTATCTTTGCGCTTCATGCAAAACTGTATAAGCGGGCACCCTTACTAATGTAAAGCCTGAAAAGCCTAGCATGAGTAAAGTCTAGTGAAAGAACGTCAAACAGTTCAAAAGAACATTTTTAACTAGTGATCAGATAGAAGCTATGGATAACGACGACTTCCGGCATCACAACCGTCGCCCCCTCGGCAGCCGTCGAATTCCGCGCACTCACGCCGACGACGACGTTGCCGATGTTGTTGACGAGGACGGCGAAGCCGATGTCCGGCGAGTTGAAGAGGATGGTCTGGCCGGTGGTGCTGATGGTGAAGGTGGCCGCCTTGGAGCGCAGCGCGCTGGCCTGCTGCATGTCGTAGGTGTAGCCGCCGTACTCGACGCCGACGCCCGGCACCAGAGTGACGCGCTCGCCGAGCGCGTCTATTCGTACCTGTCGCCGGCACCGGTCGCCTTCGCAGACGCGATGAACTGTGGCCCGGTGGACGAGCAGAGCGTCAGGTCACCGTACAGGTCACTGCAGGCACCGTCCCCGTCACACACCCGCCGGCCCACAGACACAGGCCACTGCAGGCACCGTCCCCGGCACACACCCGCCGGCCCACAGACACAGGTCACTGCAGGCACCGTCCCCGGCACACACCCGCCGCCCCCACACACCCGCCGCCCACACCGTCCCCGGCACACACCCGCCGGCCCACAGACACAGGCCACTGCAGGCACCGTCCCCCCCCCCCCCCCGCCGGCCCACAGACACAGCACTGCAGGCACCGTCCCCGGCACACACCCGCCGGCCCACAGACACAGGCCACTGCAGGCACCGTCCCCGGCACACACCCGCCGGCCCACAGACACAGGTCACTGCAGGCACCCACACACGCAGGCACCGTCCCCGGCACACCACCCGCCGGCCCACAGACACAGGTCACTGCAGGCACCGTCCCCGGCACACACCACCGTCCCCGGCACACACCCGCCGGCCCACAGACACAGGCCACTGCCCCACAAAAGGGCACCGTCCCCGGCACACACCCGCCGGCCCACAGACACAGGCCACTGCAGGCACCGTCCCCGTCACACACCCGCCGGCCCACAGACACAGGCCACTGCAGGCACCGTCCCCGGCACACACCCGCCGGCCCACAGACACAGGCCACTGCAGGCACCGTCCCCGGCACACACCCGCCGGCCCACAGACACAGGTCACTGCAGGCACCGTCCCCGGCACACACCCCGCCGGCCCACAGACACAGGCCACTGCAGGCACCGTCCCCGGCACACACCCGCCGGCCCACAGACACAGGTCACTGCAGGCACCGTCCCCGGCACACACCCGCCAGCCCACAGACACAGGTCACTGCAGGCACCGTCCCCGGCACACACCCGCCGGCCCACAGACACAGGTCACTGCAGGCACCGTCCCCGGCACACACCCGCCAGCCCACAGACACAGGTCACTGCAGGCACCGTCCCCGGCACACACCCGCCGGCCCACAGACACAGGCCACTGCAGGCACCGTCCCCGGCACACACCCGCCGGCCCACAGACACAGGCCACTGCAGGCACCGTCCCCGGCACACACCCGCCGGCCCACAGACACAGGTCACTGCAGGCACCGTCCCCGGCACACACCCGCCGGCCCACAGACACAGGTCACTGCAGGCACCGTCCCCGGCACACACCCGCCGGCCCACAGACACAGGCCACTGCAGGCACCGTCCCCGGCACACACCCGCCGGCCCACAGACACAGGCCACTGCAGGCACCGTCCCCGGCACACACCCGCCGGCCCACAGACACAGGTCACTGCAGGCACCGTCCCCGGCACACACCCGCCGGCCCACAGACACAGGCCACTGCAGGCACCGTCCCCGGCACACACCCGCCGGCCCACAGACACAGGCCACTGCAGGCACCGTCCCCGTCACACACCCGCCGGCCCACACCCCCCACACCCCGCCGGCCCACAGACACAGGCCACTGCAGGCACCGTCCCCGGCACACACCCGCCGGCCCACAGACACAGGTCACTGCAGGCACCGTCCCCGGCACACACCCGCCGGCCCACAGACACACGCACGATGGAACTCGGTCAGGGCATGGGTTAACCTTCGCCGGCCGAGGAGAGGAGAAAGATAACTTCTTTTCGGTATTTTCGGCGACATAAAAAATGAACGTAGCGGCATAAAATTTTGTGCACCTGTTTTTACATTTCTTTGCATCTTTTCCATACATTTTGAGTCACAGCCATGGAAAGTAAATGATCTCGTCAGGTCAAGGAAGCTAATCTCCAACAATATTCAATTCATAGTAACTTTTTTCCGGACCTGCACCAGAATACTCCAAGAATCAAAACACTCAGATTATCTCAGCCATCCGAGGTCAAGGAAGATCAGTGCTCTTGGATGACCTTAAAAAGACTAGTTGCACTATTCGTTCGCTTTGAACACACTACTTAAATGCTCAACAAGAAAATAATTCCCAAGAATACCGACTCAGGCATTTTACGTGCTACCTCACCTCGAGAACACACTATAATTTGTAGTTGTGTGGTTGGTTGGTTATTTGGGCTTAAGGGCGCATCGACTGCGTTGGTCATACAGCGCCCAGTAGTTGTGTGGCATCACTTATCATGACATTGCGTGGCTTTAGCGTGCTTTGTCTTGAAATGTATTTATTCTTGATCTATATATTTCACTTTTGGATGACCGCGAACGTTGAAAGTTGCCAAGAATTGCTGACATTACGGTCAACCTTGACATCATGCGATTCAGAACAAATTACTTCCGATGGCCTTAAATTTGACCTGACGTCAAGTATTGTATATACGTTGCTCATGTCTCGTCAACACATATAGGATGGTGTTATCTTTTTGCTGCAGGCTCAGCCGTTCCTGAGATCATGGGAGACGTCGCCTCCCCCTACCCCGCCTCCACCCAAGGCGGCGCCATAGACCGGCTCGGCTGGGGTTAAACAGTGAGCTACCCGACGTACCATTCCACCTTTCCCTCCCTCGCCCACGTGTATGCATACATATATCAGCACGTCGTTTTAGGACACATAACGTCAAAGTACTTCGTCAGTTGTTGGATCCTAAACTAAATGTTCGTCCTGCGCTTTTACTGTTGTCCATAGTGCTACTCTTTTTGCACCACGGTTCAGAGCTTCAGTGTTCCTGGCTCAGCGGAATGCAGCAGTGCGAGTTCTGTCGCCTCTCCAGCACCTACCGGACACGTCCCACAGGCCCTCCTCCTTGACGAGCGTGTGGTGGCAGATCTGGTATTTGTACTCGACGTCGTCGAAGGTGTTGAAGGTGTTGCCTTTGAGCGTGCAGTACTGCGGCAGGATGGGCGGCTTGGTGACTGGCACGGTGGGCGGCGGCTCGGTGGTGGTGACCTCTCGACACTCGTCTCCCTCGTCGTCGGGACACTGCTTCACGCCGTCGCACCACTTCTCCTCCTCCAGACAGGTGCGGCTGGTCGGGCAGATCCGCGTGCCTGGAGAACAGAGTGTCCTGTACAGAGCTGGACACCTGGAGAACATGCCGTCAGCATTGTGGAAGCAGAGCGGCTGTCCCCTGCGGAGCAGAGCGTTAGTATCTCAGAGAACAGAGGGAGAGTCTCCCGAGAACTAGCTGGTCGGTCTCTGGGGAATCTAAGGTCAGTCTCTTCAAATCTCAAAGTTCAAGACTCAGCTGTGCAAATTAATATGGCAATGCCAGGGAAGGCAAGGCTTGAGTGACCTTATTTAGTGGCGGTGTAGCTGGTAGAACGCTGCAATGTCAGGGAAGGCAAGGCTTGAGTGACCTTATTTAGTGGCTATTTAGTGGCGGTGTAGCTGGTAGAACGCTTGTCCCACAGCAAGCTTCTAAATTATCTAGCTGCTTGGCGACTGCATCACACCGGCTTCTGGTGTCGTCCAGTTGGAACAATCGCCGCTTAAGCGATTCTTGACATTGTTCAATTGCTTTCCCTGGGAAAAATTGACATCTTCCGGCACCCAAAACTCAACTGACCTTCCTCGCAGGGATTGCACTGGCAGAGGCAGTTCTCGGAGAGGTGCGAGACCAGCTCGCCGCCACAGGGATGGCACGTCTTCGGCTCGCAGACGGGCTTCCCGCCCAGCTGGCAGACGCATTCTCGGCAGTCGGACAGGTCGAAGATCGATCCGACCACGTACCTGGGCAATGGGCATCAACCGCTCTGATAATCGCTTCACAACCAAGGGCGGATGACGGGCATTTGGGGGCATGTGTCCCGCCATGAAAAAGCGGTCCCTCGCCGGTCGGGAAAGGCACCTCTCCCCGCGCTCAACATATTTGTTTCTGCTAAGCGCCCCCCTTTCAGACGAGAATGTGTCCCTTTCAGGCGAAAAAGCGACTCTTCAGTATGCTCGAGTACACCCCCGTTCGACGAATTCTTCCGCCGAATGCGTTCCTCCGAGAAAATGCGCGCCTCGCGCATGACAATTCTCGAGTTCGTCCCTACTCACAGGATGGGACAGGATATGGTGGCCGAACGTGCTGGCGGGGGCGCAACACGTGTGCTGGATCTTTCGCCAATGTGGAGGCAGCTGTACTTGGTTGAAGATTTTCGAACATGACAATGCCAATGAGATCAGCAAAGGCAGATATAGTTCACACCCAGGGTGAGTCATTCACGTGGTTCCTACATAGCACGGCGGCCGCATGGTTCAAAATATAAGCACCCTGCATACCAGCAGGGGCTGAGCTCACAGGTATCCTTCATAGTAATAGGGCATGACGCACTCCTTCATAATAGCAGAGACGGATCTCACGGGCACTTCCATGGGAATTAAGAACGTCCTTCACGGCCGACGGCAGCATTGGCCGAACTCGGGCACCCTTCGTGGTGATGGGAATGAAACTGACGGGCATCCTTCATGGGCGTGGGGATGAAACTCACGGGCGCCCTTGGGAGTAGCAGGGGCAGAGGGCCGGTCCGTCCAGACATCTGGTGCCGTTCCACCAGGCATCCGAGCCGCACAGCTCGCAGCCAGCCATTTCGGTAGCGGGCACGCCGGCGCAAGGCCGGCAGACAGTGACCTCCGGCGATTCGGTGGTGGTGGTGGTGGTGGTGACTTCGGCTGCGGGGAGAGAAGGGTTAGTGGTGGTGACCCCAGTTACAAAGGAAAGATGGGTTAGTGGTGGTGACCTCAGCTACAGAGGAGATAGGAGTCAGTGATGGTGATACCAGCTACAGGGGAGAGAGGGTCAGTAATGGTGACCCAGTCACAGGGGAGTGAGGGTCAGTAATGGTAACCCAACCACAGGGGAGAGAGGGTCAGTGATGGTGATCCCAGCGATAGGGGAGCGAGGACAGAATTGGTGACCAAGGAGACAATTATTGCGAAAGTTACCTCAGGATTCAGAAAATGTAACTGCGCCGGGACTCACGCCCCCATAGCACTCCGCACTCTGGCTTGCAATGCGAGTCGCAAAGGGCACCCACACCTGTACAGGACACCTTCGCCATCTGCGCAGGCACGCCACTCCGGGAACAGCAGGCTGTCGCCATGGCGCCCGGTAGAGACACGCCTTTTGAATGCCGAGTTCCGAGTTCCGCCGAGTTCCGCTCTAGGGTGCTGTTCCCCCTCCTGTGGGGACCAGTCGAGACTCACGGTAGGTGTGGTAGCAGCCGAGTACTTCGATGGTGGCGCCGATGCCGTCCTCGGCCCACGTCTCCGGCTCCAGCTCCAGGTACTGCGCGTGGATCGGATGCTCGAACTCGTTCTGCATGGTGGAGAGCGCCGTCTTCTGCGAACACACGGACGGGGGAGGGGCCGTCAGACGGAGGAGGACGGGGACGAGCCGTCACACGGAGGAGGATGGGGACGAGCCGTCAGACGGAGGAGGACGAGGACGAGGCGTTAGACGGAGGACGGGGACGAGCCGTCACATGGAGGAGGACGAGGACGAGGCGTTAGACGGAGGACGGGGACGAGCCGTCACATGGAGGAGGACGAGGACGAGGCGTCAGACGGAGGACGGGGACGAGCCGTCAGACGGAGGACAAGGACGAGTCGTTAGACGGAGGACGGGGACGAGTCGTCAGGCAGAGGAGGACGAGGACGAGGCGTCACACGGAGGAGGACGAGGACGAGGCGTCAGACGGAGGAGGACGAGGACGAGGCGTCAGACGGAGGAGGACGGGGACGAGGCGTCAAGCGGAGGAGGACGGGGACGAGGCGTCAGACGGAGGAGGACGAGGACGAGGCGTCAGAGGAAACGGGACGAGCCGTCAGGTGGAGGAAACGAAGAAAAGAGGGCATAAAAAGGAGAGAAGGAGTTAAAAGAAAAAGCCGTCAGGTGGAGGACGATGAACCGTCGGACGGGCGAGGAAGAGACGTCGAATGAATGCAAACGTGCCACCTTCGAGGGTGAGAGGTCAGGGCCAGGCGTGGGCAGTTGCGAGTGTCTGGTCATAAGCAAGGAATCTAAGATCTGTAAACACACCAGCATATACATATACCAATTACATGTCTGAGCTTTGGTTTTTCCCACCTATGTATTCCACCTATCCGTAGCCAACTGAGCATCCCTTCCGCATGACCAACGCTGCTATCAGCATCATTCGCGAACTTTCTACATTTATTGTGTTTGCCATGCCACCACAATCCTTCCGGCAGCAGACACCCGCCACACACCATGAGACCCCCCCCCCCCACACACACCCACTCGCGTCCAGCTCCGGCGGCGCCGCCCACCTGTGTGTGGCCGGGGAACACCTTGACGCGGCCGCTCTTGTTGTACACCCAGATCCAGTTGAGGCCGTCCTGCGAGTAGCGCACGCGGTACGAGCCGACGAAGCGCGTCTGGTCGGGCGCGAATGTGTTGGGATAGCCGGGCACCTCGGCGCCCCGCACCACCACGCCCGTGGTGGCGATGGCGTCCAGAATACGATCGTCGCTGAAGTGGATCTGAATCGCAGCCGACCGACGTCAGTGTTGCAGTGGTGTAGTTTGGTGTTGTACATCTACGTTCGGCAACGGTTAATTACCGATGTGGCAAGATGGGGCAAACCTCCATTTTTGTTTCGTCCGTAACAACAAACAGATGCACACATGACTCGTGATAATGATCTACGATCGAAAACTTGAGTGATTAATACAATCTATGTTTAAAAACAAAATTATAGTATTCCTTGCCAATGTCGACTGAAATGTTTCATCTGATTTCACTTTCAATCACGGCACGTAAGGAAATAGTATAATTATTTCCCACAATCAAAGCAACTACACGATACGGCGTTTCACGAATTGCGCCGGACAATAGACAGTTGGCAATGCGCTTAGAATCGCGCCTGACACTGAGTTTCAGCGCTACCCGTTGGCTGATGCGATTGGAATTGGCGCATTCCACCGCTTTTCAAAGCTACCGATACGATACAAAGCACCTTGCTGGGCACTATTGGTTAGATTAATTTGGAACAAAGCACAGCAGTCTTGGCTTTCGCCACATACGACGTAAAGGACGGCGTTGTGGTGTCGCCGAGTATGCTCACCCTGATGTACTGCTTGTTGTTGGAGATGCTGGGGATCCAGCCGGCCGAGCCGGGCCTCAGAGCCGACGCGTCGTGCTCGTCAGAAAGTTGTGACGACACCTGTGACGAGCGAATGCACTGACGACAGGCTGTACTGACGGCAGATTACACTGACTATAGGCTGTACTGACGGAGATTATACTGACGACAGACTGCACTGACGGCAGATAACACTGACGACAGATAACACTGACGGCAGACTAAACTGACGGCAGATTACACTGACGACAGACTGCACTGACGGAAGAATTAAACTGACGACAGACTGCACTGACGGCAGATTACACTGACGACAGACTATAATGACGACAGCTGTGACGACGGACTAGACCGACAGCAGACAATGGTGCCGACACGTGTGACACATCACGTGACGCCACGTACCCGTATCAGCCAACAGAACAGGACCGTGCAAGCGTCTACAGATGCGCCACCCGAACCAGCCAGTACCAGCATAGCCTGCGTGCCGTTCGAATGCGTGACACCTCTAGGCGTAAACAAACAAGCTGCTTACACACGGCTCTCAATAGTCTGGCAAAGAGCTACGCGGTATTTTAATGCCCATGAAACAAGCTACAGTATCCTCCCATGGTTTGTCAGCTCGGTGGGCCCATGTCCGTCAGAGGGAACCAATGCAGCAGCTGGAGCATCAGACCTCAATCAGCGAGTCGTGCAGCAGGCCGTTCTCCAGTCCCATGGGCTCGAGGCAGCGCGGCGGCGGCGTCGGCGTGGTGGGCGGTGGCGCGGTGGTGCCGCTGCATCCGTACAGCTCCAGCTTCAGCGCGATCCTGGTGTGCCAGTCGACCGGATGCAGCCGCAGATAGCGACCCTCCACGGCCACAGGCAGGATCACAGGTTCCGGCTCGCCCAGCGGGTCGGTCGCCGTCAGCGTCTGCGGCGGCGACACACACACATCGGTGACACACCACGGCGAAGCAGCCCCTGCCGCAGCGACATGCTGCGGTGACACGAGGAAGCAGACTCTGTCGCAGCGACATGCTGCGGTGACACGGGGAAGCAGACTCTATCGCAGCGACATGCTGCGGTGACACGAGGAAGCAGACTCTGCCGCAACGACATGCTGCGGTGACACGGGGAAGCAGACTCTGCCGCAACGACATGCTGCGGTGACACGGGGAAGCAGACTCTGCCGCAGCGACATGCTGCGGTGACACGGGGAAGCAGACTCTGCCGCAACGACATGCTGCGGTGACACGGGGAAGCAGACTCTGCCGCAGCGACATGCTGCGGTGACACGGGGAAGCAGACTCTGCCGCAGCGACATGCTGCGGTGACACGGGAAGCAGACTCTGCCGCAGCGACATGCTGCGGTGACACGGGAAGCAGACTCTGCCGCAGCGACATGCTGCGGTGACACGGGGAAGCAGACTCTGTCGCAACGACACCCGGCGGCGGCATGGGGAAGCCATGCAAAAGCGACGCTCTGTAGTGGTACGAGACAGATCACAAGTGCATTGACATACTGTCAGTTTACACTAATAATCAAGCCAGGCATGTGTGTGCGTGCGTGCGTGCGTGCGTACGTGCGAGTGTGTGTGTGTGTGTGTGTGTGTGTGTGTGTGTGTGTGTGTGTGTGTGTGTGTGTGTGTGTTGTAGCGAATCTTATTGTGGGGGCACATTTATTTCAGAAATTTATCCCATCCCCACTGTATGTCGCGACAGGAATCATACCGGGCCGGGCCTAGAGCGGCGCCGATCTGTCTAGCTGCTTAGTCGGCATGTCGCCGACCACCGGCGAGCCCAACGGCTATTGTTCCCCTCTCCATTTCCGGCCGAGGTGCACAGATATCAGGGGATGGGTACTGCCGCCGTCTGACGACGTGACATCGATGTACGGCCGCCGCCGTCTTCAGATGATGAAATATCTGTGGTGATGTGAATATGAACGTCAGTGGGTGACGTGAATGTGATTTGTCTCGGGTGATGTATGTCAACAAGTCTACTCTGGAACCCAATGGGCAAGGTGTGTATGTACATAACAGTCGTATGTCAGGACACGCGCAGTGTGTATAGCTGTGAGAGAATGAGAGTAGTACGACAGTAGGATGACAGGTATGATAGATGTCACGCCTCGTGGCCAATGTTAAGTGTTTCAGTGCATCTGTGATGTCAGGTGTTGTATCAGGCACGTAAGAACAAGTGTACGTCTAAGTCTTGGATGTGCGTATGGATTATGAATGTAATGGTGACATATAATATTGGGTGACTGCTGGATGAATGCTACTGTGTCTGTGAATGTCGGATGTCAGCTGTCCGTGAGCTGAGCGGTAGTCAGGTGTCGCTATTGTCAGGCGCTGTGTCGCCCCGACCAGCCAGCTGCCTGTGTGCCGCTGAGCTCAGCAGCTCTGGTGTCAGACGCCAGGCCGCAGCGCGGTGCCGCAATTGTGCCGAGGATAGCAGTGGTTCACACGAGCGGTCGAGCTCTGGCTGCTACCAGAGATGACTCTGGTCTGATGGAATGTCTCTGATGTCTGAGAGAAAGTTCACCGGATACGAGCTTTGTTCTCGATTGTTCAGGGCCGTACGACCGACGCTCTCACATATGACGTGTCGCGGGCTGGGTCACATGATTGCCTGGCATGGTGCCATGGGCGTTGGCGGTCGAGTTTAGCTGGCGCGGAGCCGAGGGCTCCGGCAAGGAGTCGTGAGACGGAGATCAGCGGGATAGGGTGGCCGATGGCCGGGTCTGTCCAGTTCTTCGATACTGGAGGTACGTACGACTCTGACTGAGAGTCGTTGGTTGTCTGTTGAGATGTAGCTGTTTGAATACTTGAACGTATAGCGTGATTGCAGACCGGTCGGTGTGGAAGTTGAATTTCATGTTGATGTGAACACTAATGCCTCATTGAATGATTGGACGTTTAACAAGAGGTTGAGATGATGTATGAAGATGTGACTGATAAGATGTATGGTGACTATCAAGATGTACAGTGCCCCTGTGAATGTTGAGTTGCTATGAAGTGAACGCGATATGTATGGTGGCCAGAGAACTAACGTATGAAGATGCGGCAATTGAGATGTATGTTGGCCAATGAGTGGTTGTATATCAAGATGTGGCATGGCCTGGTGAATTGTCGTCTGTCGAGATTGATTGAAGCTGTCTGTCGCTGAAAGAGGTCATTGTACTAATTTGACTATCACCGCTGCACTATTGAATCTGGATTATTGTCGTCATATTTCTGCTTATTAATGGCACGAATATAAGTGCTGGATTTTGTGGTGCCTGTCAAGAAATGTTTGGATCGGAGCTCTTGGAATTGTGGCACAGAGCAACTGAACATATACCCGGGGTTTTTAATATCGTCAACGCGAGGTCCATAGTACTATTCACGTAGCCCAAAGAAATTTGCCCAGACATGCGCGAAGTGTCTGATAAGCTCTGGGGAGAAAAGAACTTCGCTATAGTGTGTGTGTGTGTGTTTGTGTGTGCGTCTGTGGCATGTGGCCGACCAAAATACATGAGAAACGAAATGCACAGCCGATCCCTCAAAAGAGAAGAAGTCATGTATCCCACAGTGACCCTTGAAGCCGGACATAGGGACATGCCTGGACTACGAGGTCCGTGGCGCATATGCATCTGCGTGCTGCACGTGCAAATGCGGGACAATCCGAAGACGACTGAGGCCGATGCGTTTTAACTGCTTCAGCACACTATGTCAATACAGGGTGGCTACGAAAGACGCCAGAGGGTCCAGCTCAGCCGACGTAGTGATCCGACGTCCGTTCGTCATCGCATCCCACCGCATCAGGACGCGGCTGACGCCACTCACGGCCGGCTGCGCCGCCTTGTCGACGGCGTAGGTGTAGATGTTGCCGTCGAGGCTGTAGAGCAGCTGGAACTGCGTCACGCTGGACGAGATGGCCTTGTTGCCGAGCACAAGCACGGCGTACACGGGCCGCGCGGCACCCAGGTCCACCTGCAGGTACTGGTTCTGGTTGTTGTTCTTGGGAACCCAAGATCGCAAACCTGCGGGTAGGCCGGGCAGCGTCAGAACTGGGAGATAGTCGGATGCAGATTGTTGAGATGGATGTAGTGTGGTGGAGATTGGCAACAACTGCGGAACAAAATATCGAACCTGATTGACGAGGTTCACCAACGACCTACATGTTTATGGCTACATGCCGATGCATGACTGTTTCGGAGGAAAATGGCCGAATTGCTACCTGTCTGGTGCCTAAGGACTAGACATGCCTAGTCTAGATATGATAATCACGTCGCGTGGTTGCTTATTTTCCAAAAATTCGGTCGAATACCACGATTTTTAAACATCATTTTGGATCAGAATGAAATGAAATAATTACCAAGCAGTACATGTCTCAGGCGAGCCACGTTGAAATTTGAAATAGACTCCCGCTATGCAAATAGGAATAAACCAGCAAGTTCAAGCGACAACTATTTGTGCAATACATTGGAGTAATAGTTTGAGGACTACCGGTAAGTTCTGTGTCTTGGTAATTATCAAGCATGCACTGAAGCCAACCGCAATTGGGGTGGGTGACCTAGAACAATAATGACGCAGATCAAAGGCGCCAAGTTTGGCTTGTTCCCAGAGCACTTATCGGAGGAGCACTTGTAAATTCGGATAGCTCTATGGGTAGGGAATCCGCTCTTGGCATCCATTTTCGAACTAACTTTATCATCGATCGTGACCAAATGATATTAGTATACAACATGGAGGGAGGATGGTTGCAAGTGTTGCACTTGCAGTGCAAATGTTGTAGGTGCCACACCAGAATTAATCAACGGGTAATTAATCATCGGGTAAGCCGCTTTGCGACATGACACTTCGCAGTTACCATGAGTGCAGAATGCATTTTTGTTGGAATTTCAACTGCAACAGCACCTTTCCTTAAATATACATCGCTTAGACAAACTTTAACACCATCTTTTCCTTCCGCAGCACCAGCTCTACAGTTTGCCACAACTTCGCTCGTGCTCTTCCATTTGTGCCTCTGACAACACCAACGTTGCAAACAGCAACTTAGCTGATGATCTTCCTCAATGGTGCAAAATCTGGGATACAAATTCATAGTCAAATCGGCTCGTGTTAATCCTGCTCTCTGAGTACGACACTCACTATCATCGGGCCTTGCCCTGATCTTGGCGTAGCGCGGGGCCATTTCGGGCCCGATCATCGAAGAAGCAGTGATCTTGTTGTCCGGCAGCGGGTGGTCGCCGTTCAGCAGGGGGACGAACCTGCCGCAGCGACACACATGTCCTGTCCTGAACGTGCATCAGCTGTCGCGCATAGTGAAGCATCACTGACGAGACACACATGGCGGACCTTTCGGGCGGACCATCAGCTGTCGCGCATAGTGAAGCATCACTGACGAGACACACATGGCGGACCTTTCGGGCGGACCATCAGCTGTCGCGCATAGTGAAGCATCACTGACGAGACACACATGGCGGACCTTTCGGGCGGACCATCAGCTGTCGCGCATAGTGAAGCATCACTGACGAGACACACATGGCGGACCTTTCGGGCGGACCATCAGCTGTCGCGCATAGTGAAGCATCACTGACGAGACACACATGGCGGACCTTTCGGGCGGACCATCAGCTGTCGCGCATAGTGAAGCATCACTGACGAGACACACATGGCGGACCTTTCGGGCGGACCATCAGCTGTCGCGCATAGTGAAGCATCACTGACGAGACACACATGGCGGACCTTTCGGGCGCGCCGACCACCGGGTTATTTTGCGCCTAATTCCTCCGAAAACAAAACATTTCTTAAAACATTCACCCGACGGAGGTCAAGCTGTTGAAATAGGGCCTCCGGCCTGAGGGAGAAAGTCTTGAACCGCCAGAGGGTCCCTGAGCCGACGGAAAGGGCCCCGGGCCGGATGTGCGAGGTCTCTGGGACGGCTTCGGTACTCAACGCCGAGGAGGCTGGAGCTGACGGAGAGGACCTGCAGCCGATGAAGATGCCTCTGGTCACGGAAATCATCCTCAAGAGAGGCGAGACATAACTTGAAAGGGGCACTCCCAGCGAGAGCAGCACTAACGCTCAGATGAACACCAACACTTTGGATAGCCCCTTGGCCAAATCATATCTCCGCCACTGTTCATCACCACTGACTGTGTCTCGTCGCAGTGCGGCGCCCCTGACCGAATCCTGCCTCCGCCACTGTTCATCACTACTGACTGTGTCTCGTCGCAGTGCGGCGCCCCTGACCGAATCCTGCCTCCGCCACTGTTCATCACTACTGACTGTGTCTCGTCGCAGTGCGGCGCCCCTGACCAAATCCTGCCTCCGCCACTGCTCATCACTACTGACTGTCTCGTCGCAGCGCGGCGCCCCTGACCGAATCCTGCCTCCGCCACTGTTCATCACCACTGACTGTGTCTCGTCGCAGTGCGGCGCCCCTGACCAAATCCTGCCTCCGCCACTGTTCATCACTACTGACTGTGTCTCGTCGCAGTGCGGCGCCCCTGACCAAATCCTGCCTCCGCCACTGCTCATCACCACTGACTGTGTCTCGTCGCAGTGCGGCGCCCCTGACCGAATCCTGCCTCCGCCACTGTTCATCACCACTGACTGTGTCTCGTCGCAGTGCGGCGCCCCTGACCGAATCCTGCCTCCGCCACTGCTCATCACCACTGACTGTGTCTCGTCGCAGTGCGGCGCCCCTGACCAAATCCTGCCTCCGCCACTGTTCATCACTACTGACTGTGTCTCGTCGCAGTGCGGGGCCCCTGACCGAATCCTGCCTCCGCCACTGTTCATCACCACTGACTGTGTCTCGTCGCAGCGCGGCGCCCCTGACCGAATCCTGCCTCCGCCACTGCTCATCACCACTGACTGTGTCTCGTCGCAGTGCGGCGCCCCTGACCAAATCCTGCCTCCGCCACTGCTCATCACTACTGACTGTGTCTCGTCGCAGTGCGGCGCCCCTGACCAAATCCTGCCTCCGCCACTGTTCATCACTACTGACTGTGTCTCGTCGCAGTGCGGCGCCCCTGACCGAATCCTGCCTCCGCCACTGCTCATCACCACTGACTGTGTCTCGTCGCAGTGCGGCGCCCCTGACCAAATCCTGCCTCCGCCACTGCTCATCACTACTGACTGTGTCTCGTCGCAGCGCGGCGCCCCTGACCGAATCCTGCCTCCGCCACTGCTCATCACCACTGACTGTGTCTCGTCGCAGTGCGGCGCCCCTGACCAAATCCTGCCTCCGCCACTGTTCATCACTACTGACTGTGTCTCGTCGCAGTGCGGCGCCCCTGACCGAATCCTGCCTCCGCCACTGCTCATCACCACTGACTGTGTCTCGTCGCAGTGCGGCGCCCCTGACCAAATCCTGCCTCCGCCACTGCTCATCACCACTGACTGTGTCTCGTCGCAGTGCGGCGCCCCTGACCGAATCCTGCCTCCGCCACTGTTCATCACCACTGACTGTGTCTCGTCGCAGTGCGGCGCCCCTGACCGAATCCTGCCTCCGCCACTGTTCATCACTACTGACTGTGTCTCGTCGCAGTGCGGCGGCGGCTCGACGGTGGACACGGTGATGGGCGGCCGGGTGGTGGGCGGTGGCTCGGTGGCGCGCCTGCAGCCGTACACCTCCAGCTTGACGGCTATGCGCTGCTGCCAGCTGCGGGGCACCAGGCGTACGTGGCGCGCCTCGACGGCGGTCGGCAGCACCACCGGCGCCGCCTCGCCCAGCGGCTGCACCGCCGTCAGCGTCTGTGGAGAGTCACAGACCGTGGAAAGGGGCCAGTCGGAGTCAGTGGGCGGGCGAGAGTCTCGGAGATTATGGAGAGTGGCCGGTCAGCCTGCGCCTGCAGGGTAGCTTGGTTGACGTCTGTATGTGTACATGAGCCACACCTGACAACCCATACCCGAGGAAAACCTGATCTTGATACATGGATCCAAGGCTGGCCTGATGTCTGAATATGTATCTGAGGAATTACTGACGTCGAATATATGCCTGAGACAGGCTTGATGTCGACAGGTATGTCCGTAACGGGCCCAATATCGGTATGTGTATCTGAGGAATTCTTGATGTCGAAGGTGTACCTGAGACAGGCTTGCTGTTGCATGTATACCTGCAACTGGCCTGATGTCGGTATGTGTACCTGAGGAAGGCCTGATGTCGGTATGTGTACCTGAGGAAGGCCTGATGTCGGTATGTGTACCTGAGGCAGGCCTGACGCCGGTATGTGTACCTGAGGCAGGCCGTACGCGTCGGTCAGTGGCCGGAACGCGACGCCGTCGTCGCTGAAGAAGAAGTGGAAGTCGGCGACGGCCGCCTTCAGACGCGAGTTGCCCACCACCTTGACGGCGTAGATGGGCTGTACAGAGCCCAGGTCCATCTGGACGTACTGCTCCTGATCGTTGTAGGACGGCATCCACGACCGACCGGCTGCGGGGGCAGGCGGGTCGAGGTCACCACCGGACTGCATTCGTGCACGCAAGCATGCAGCTCTCTCTCTCTCTCTCTCTCTCTCTCTCTCTCTCTCTCTCTCTCTCTCTCTCTCTCTCTCTCTCTCTCTCTCTCTCTCTCTCTCTCTCTCTCTCTCTCTCTCTCTCTCTCTCTCTCTCTCTCTCTCTCTCTCTCTCTCTCTCTCTCTCTCTCTCTCTCTCTCTCTCTCTCTCTCTCTCTCTCTCTCCTTCATAATTTCGTCACGACTATGAAGGAGCAGGCAGGTTTGTTTATGCATGCAAGATGTTTAGATGAAAATGTCGGAGATCATACGATATAGGATCATATGATATGCTGTGATATTATCACAGGAAATCATATGCGTGGACCCTGCCGACTCAGAACCAGACGTTTCGGTCTTTGGTCCTTTGCAGTGCCGTAGAGCAGCAGCGCAGTATGACACCAGCTATGCCTCACTGTCCCGAAACACTGAGCGAGGTTCCAGGCCAAAACGCGTGGGCCCTGCCGAGGCGGTAGAATGCTGAGGCCTGTGCATTTCATACAACACTCATGTGGGTAGCATTCAATTAGGAATACCATGAGAGTATATTCCTCCTTAACCCAATGGCAACGGATCACCACGTGAAAACGGTGCCGTGTCCTCAATACGTTCCTCCAGAACTGCTACATGTCAAACATCGACGAAAGTATGACTTCGGTGATGACAACTTGCGACATCCGGATAAATTATGCCCCTTAAGAAATTTTGCATCGTGTAATGTGCCCTTCCATGTTACCCAGACGGCTCTCCAAGGACGCGAAATTATCTTCGAGTTGGCACCCTGATCGAACCTGATCTATGCATTGAAGATCATTAAAGCTAACCACCCCACTTTTAGCCCCCCACTCGTGAAAGATATTAACTCTCGTTGAGAAAGTTGCCAGGGCGAATAGAAATAAAGGTGTTCAAAACTGGTTTTCCACAATATGGTGCGGTTTTAACGGCAGTGTCAACAGAATACATCCATCAGAGACGATCCATCACTGAGACAGCCCCAGCATTCCGAGAGACAAGCGGTCATTGAGGACACCACGCATCTGCATACGTTGCACACACCGCGTGAGGGTTCCATACTCCGAGTGAGGAGTCATCAGGCGGCGCAGGAGTCAATACACCTTGTAAAGAGGCCATACGTCGCATGAGGAGTTCATACGCCGAGTGATGAGTCATACGCTGTGTGAAGGAGAAGCATGAAGGATGAGTCACACGCTGCGTGAGAGGTTATACGTCGGCAGAGCGCATAGAGCGGCTATGAGGAGGCCGAGCTATACACTCCTCGGCATGAGGAGGCCGAGCTATACACTCCTCGGCATGAGGAGGCCGAGCTATACACTCCTCGGCATGAGGAGGCCGAGCTATACACTCCTCGGCATGAGGAGGCCGAGCTATACACTCCTCGGCATGAGGAGGCCGAGCTATACACTCCTCGGCATGAGGGGGCCGAGCTATACACTCCTCGGCATGAGGAGGCCGAGCTATACACTCCTCGGCATGAGGAGGCCGAGCTATACACTCCTCGGCATGAGGAGGCCGGGAGTTTCCGCCCAGCTGTGAGGGCGCCACAACCGGCACGGGCCGGCTGCGCCATAGCCCTTCACTCGGCTGCGAGAACACGGGCCTGGTGGTCGTCCACCCGGCTCGTGGGTAGCTTGGAGGCCAGGACAGTGTGTGTGTGTGGGGGGGGGGCTGGGAGGTCGTGAGGGCTCAGGTGAACTCACCATCCTGGAACTGGTCGAGTATCTTCACACTAGCTTGGAGGCCAGGACAGTGTGTGGGGGGGGGGGGAGGTCGTGAGGGCTCAGGTGGACTCACCACCTGGAACTGGTCGAGTATCTCCACATTAGTTTGGAGGCCAGGACAGTGAGGGGGGAGGTCGTGAGGGCTCAGGTGGACTCACCATCCTGGAACTGGTCGAGTATCTTCACATTAGCTGGGAGGCCAGGACAGTGTGTGTGGGGGGGCTGGGAAGTCGTGAGGGCTCAGGTGGACTCACCACCTGGAACTGGTCGAGTATCTCCACATTAGCTTGGAGGCCAGGACAGTGAGGGGGGAGGTCGTGAGGGCTCAGGTGGACTCACCACCTGGAACTGGTCAGTATCTCCACATTAGCTGGGAGGCCAGGACAGTGTGGGGGGGGCTGGGAGGTCGTGAGGGCTCAGGTGGACTCACCATCCTGGAACTGGTCGAGTATCTCCACATTAGCTGGGAGGCCAGGACAGTGTGGGGGGGGGCTGGGAGGTCGTGAGGGCTCAGGTGGACTCACCATCCTGGAACTGGTCGAGTATCTTCACATTAGCTGGGAGGCCAGGACAGTGTGTGTGGGGGGGGGCTTGGAGGTCGTGAGGGCTCAGGTGGACTCACCACCTGGAACTGGTCGAGTATCTCCACATTAGCTGGGAGGCCAGGACAGTGTGGGGGGGGCTGGGAGGTCGTGAGGGCTCAGGTGGACTCACCATCCTGGAACTGGTCGAGTATCTTCACATTAGCTGGGAGGCCAGGACAGTGTGTGTGGGGGGGGGCTTGGAGGTCGTGAGGGCTCAGGTGGACTCACCACCTGGAACTGGTCGAGTATCTCCACATTAGCTGGGAGGCCAGGACAGTGTGGGGGGGGCTGGGAGGTCGTGAGGGCTCAGGTGGACTCACCATCCTGGAACTGGTCGAGTATCTTCACATTAGCTGGGAGGCCAGGACAGTGTGGGGGGGCTGGGAGGTCGTGAGGGCTCAGGGTGGACTCACCATCCTGGAACTGGTCGAGTATCTCCACATTAGCTGGGAGGCCAGGACAGTGTGGGGGGGCTGGGAGGTC